>JASEVX010000090.1:53450-110067 GCA_031761405.1 Serripes groenlandicus
ATTTACCTAACAATATACGAGGTTGTTCATTTTCTAGTATGAAATGCAAATCAAAAATATTTCCAAGGTCAATGTTGCCACACACACATCAAAATCTGCTTACATTTTTTACACACACTAAGTCTGCCTTAATCAAAAGGGTAGCCATTACGTTTAAATCCTAAGCAATGAAATACTAGGAAATATAAGAAAATAAAACTATAATTATAAATCCCTCTATGTTATAATGTCTCCATAATCAGTTGTTGAGATTAGTGTTAGGTACTGCACCCCTTGGTACATCTAAGGCTGTATTACATATAGATGGACAGTGAAGTCTCTGGTAAGACTGCAGATACACAGCCTCGCCCGAGTCTTCCCTGTTTGCTCAGGCATTAAGACCCCAAATCAATAGATGCTGCGCATATATTTGCATATGTTCCCTAATATGGGATAATGAACTGTAACAAATTCTTGTG
This sequence comes from Serripes groenlandicus, assembly GCA_031761405.1. Taxonomy (NCBI): domain Eukaryota; kingdom Metazoa; phylum Mollusca; class Bivalvia; order Cardiida; family Cardiidae; genus Serripes; species Serripes groenlandicus. The sequence goes on from JASEVX010000090.1 coordinate 53,909, forward strand.
AAGATGAATCATGATATTTCACCAAACAAATGATCCTCTGATTACTGTTGAAAGAAATTAGACGAATGGCAGGATATTACTTTTCAAGTTTTTTAGTGACATTTTATATACATTCAAGTCTGTAATAAGCTATAAATTTGACGAGATATAACATGTTTTATGTTTTATGAAATCCCTATTTTTTGTGTTACCTGCCTTTACAAGAAGGGTGCTTAGTCACTCCTTGAATTTGGCTATAGTTAATGGCAGGCATCACAGTCTTGTGTTCCTTTAACCCTTTCCCACATACAACAAATCAGCAGCGCATGACTTTGAAAACATCTAGGCAAATCAATGGAAAATATCTGTATATATTTATAATTATTGTAAAAAGGTTGATAACATTGTGGCAATCGGAGAAATTGATATATTTTTCCACGTCACAATGTTTTTAAAATTCGTTATTTATACTGCTGCAATTACGTCTTTATATGGGAAAGGTTTAAACACTCATCTATATTCTATCTCCATCTTGGTTCACCAATATTTAATCTGACATAGGTTTGCTGTCTGTGTCTATATTATCTTGATCTAGATTGTAATGCTTTTCACCTCACATGATCATTGAATGTATTTTATTATCCTTGTCCTTCCTGCAAGTGTTTAATGATGCATCTGCAGCAGACGACTTTTGAAAATGTTATGACAAAAGGAGAAAATTCTCTGTTAATTAATTATACTTTCATTAATTTTGTAGAGATTTTCTATACTTGTGTGTAGATGTTATCAATGTCGTCTGCTACAGATTATTTGTATTTCGGAATGGGTTTGGAAGTATTATTGTTATTGTTTTAATGAAGAAATCCAACACAGCCTAGTGGTGAGAAATTTAGATTTAGGGCAATCAACCTGCGTTCCATCCCTCTTTCTTGCGTCATGACTTAACCCTCATACAACAAATCGACTTTGAAAATATCTTGGCTATAATAGAAGAACAGAAACAGAAAGTGTTTGTATCCTGCTGGAGAATACAGCCTTGAATATGCATCTTCAAGCTCTTTTTGTCCTGATCGACTTTCTTTGTTTCTGTCCATTGTCACGTAAAAAAGGTTTTCTTGAGTTATTGGTTGAGCACATTTCCTAGCCTAATACAGTTTATTCACCTAAGGATCATGGATAATATATTGTGTTATGTCATTATTGGTAAGTTTAAATCCAGAATGGATCAAATGAATTTTTTATCGTGATAGGTAATGGTTGGAGTTTTACGTTTTTCAACAGTATTTTAGTTATATCACAGCAGCCTAAGTTCACCTAGCCATGTGTTTCCTGGCTTTCTGGCACCCGAGTACCTCACACAACATTCTTCAAAGACAACCAGCTACCCTCCCTGCTTATAGCTCAATGGAATACAAATGAAGCTAGTCAAAATGGCAAAATCTGTTGGTCATTAAAAAAAATGAATGGTTCAAACTCACAACCTATGGATGAATAATCGTCGTCGTTACCAACAGACCTATTGCCGTTCCAATTATCTCTTGTTATATCTGTCCATGACTTATTTACATATAAAGAACCCTTTCTGCTGCAGATAACTGCATGATGAGCAATTTATCTTTTGCCACAATGTATTCAACTCTATTCAATAATTATAGTAACTGATGCATTTATAGGGAATTTTTCATTTTTTTGCCTTTACATTTTCAATTTTTTTCATATGCGCAAAATTGTAAGATGAGGTTTGAGGATAACATATTCTCAGCTGCGTTTTTACAGCATATACCATGTTGGAAACATAAGCTCACTCATGGTAAAAACCAATATAATTGTTTCTCCCTCAATTAATAAACTTACCCCCCCCCCCCCCCCCCCCCCCCCCCCCCCTTTTCCCTCATATAGATCCTTTCTAAATGCATCAGATGGCTTATTGAAAACATGGCCACAAAAGAAGAAATTGCTCAAATTTATTTTGGGGTATGTTTTCAAAGACGTCTGCTGCAGAATTGCTGTATGTGGGAAAGGCCGGGTTAATAGGAGGTGAACATTTACCAGCGAAAAAGTAGGTGTGACAGTCATCCTTTTCCTCGTCTGTTAAAAGTATTAAAAGACCGTCCACTTTCCCAGAATGCTTTGTTATGAATTTACAACTTGTTTTTCGAGTGAAGAGTTTCCAGGATCGTGTTAGAATTATTGATCTGCTTTTGTTTAGCATGATGATAAATGTGTCACAAAAATAGTTGAGTGAATGATCACCAGCAAGAATTATATAATTGCTTTTAAATGTGGGCGATTGAAATTTGTTTGTCCGGGCTTACATTGTAGCTTGTTAAAGTGTGGAGTCCTAACATTTTGCATTTGCAGACCTCTTTCCAATTAGTTTTTTTGAGAATATTAACGTAATTAAAAAATAAGTAAGAACTTCTTTAAAAAAAAAAATAACTGTATCAAAAGAAGCCAATTCTATTATGTTAACGTTCTTCCTTCAATATTTTTCAAAGCAGACAACTCTAAAATCGTTTGTATCTACAGATTACTACCTAAGCTAGCACGGATACTTTCTGTGAGAGTTGCGATTTGCTTCTTCTGTATTCTATATCACTCTGTTTACAGCATTATTTATTTGCTTTAGCAAAGCATAGCCAGATTTCTGAGAGTAGATTTGATGCTTGTAGTTGTTTGGCTTGAGGTACACAATTTTAACCCTTTCCCACCTGCAGAAGCATTTTGACACAATAGCAGCAGACGACTTTTAAGAACATTGCGACCAAAGGTGAAATTGCTCATGATGAGCAATTTCTCCTTTGGCCACAATGTTTTCAACTTTATTCAACAATTAAGCTATTTTTTATTGAGATTTTTTAGGTTTTTATCACTATGTTTTCAAAGTCATTGGCTGCAGAATTGTGGTATTTGGGAAAGGGTTAACACTTTACCTGATAGAGATGATGTTTGTCGCCTCCTCATCAGATGACGTTTGATAACAAAACAACAAATTTCTTTCTTTTCCTCAATGTTTCCCATGTTTCTTAAACCAATATCCTTTGTTTAACCCTTTCCCACATACAACAAATCTGTAGCAGATGACTTTGAAAACATCTTTTCAAAAATGTGAAAAATCTCCATTAATGACAGTTTAATTATTAAATAGAGTTGAATACATCATGAGCAATTTCACCTTTGCCACAATGTTTTCAAAAGTCGTCTGCTGCAGAGTAGTCAGAAGGACATCTTATGTGGGAAAGGGTTAATTGTCCAGATGGCCCTTTTTTAGCTCACCTGAGCTTTGCTCAAGGTGAGTTATTGTGATCGCCTTTTGTCCGGCGTCCGTTGTGCGTCGTCCGTCAACATCTTCTCCTCAGTAACCAGTGGGTCAATTGAGATGAAACTTCACAGAGAGTATCCTCTCAATGACCTCACCAGAATTCCTTCAAATTTTTGGGATCCATGTAGAATTCTGGTTTCCATGGCAATGAAACGAAAAAAACTTCAAAATTCTTCTTCTCCCAAACTGCTTGGCAGATTTTCAAATAATTTTGTAGAAATGTTCCTTGGATGACCCTCTATAAAATTCCTTCAAGCCATGATTGGTAAAAAAACATGGCTGCCAGGGGGAGGGGGCTATTTTGCCTTATATGGCTATAGTGGAAACTTAAAAAATCTTCTCCTCCGAAAGTGTCAGGCCGATTTTCAAATAATTTTGTAGTAATGTTCCTTAAGTGACCCACTATCAGATTCCTTCAAGCCAAGTTGATTGGTCATAGTGAAAACTTATAAAATCTTCTCCTCCGAAAGTGTTGGGCAGATTTTCAAATAATTTTGAAGAAATGTTCCTGAAGTGACCTCTTTCAGATTCCTTCAAGCCATGTTGATTGGTTGAAAAACATGGCGTCCAGGGGGCGGGGCTATTTTGCCTTATATGGCTATAGTGAAAACTTACAAAATCTTCTCCTCCAAAAGATTCAGGCCGATTTTCAAAGAATTTTTGTAGAAATGTTCCTAGGGTGACCCTTTATCAGATTCCTTCAAGCCATGTTGATTGGTCGAAAACTATGGCTGCTAGGGGGCCAGGGCTTATATGGCTTAAGTGAAAAAAAAAAAATCAGGTGAGCGATTCCAGGGCCATCATGGCCCTCTTGTTTCTAAGTAAGTTTTCAAGGCAGACCAAAACTTAAACACTTTCCAACATAAAAACAAATACGCAGCAGCAGAATTTTAAAATGTCTACAGAAATATGGAAAATTTAAAATGAGAGAATATGAATTAAGAGTTGAAAACAATTTTGTGTCAAAAGGAGAAATTGTTCGTTATGAAAAATTTCTTCTCTAGCCACACTGTTTTCAAAATGTGTCTGCTTCAGATGTGTCAAAATGTGTCTGCAAATAGGAAAGGGTTGAGATTTAAAAAATATCTCTAATTTAGTGTTGCTCGTCAAAATTGAGTTATTGCTTTCACCTACCATTATAATGACATCACACTTTTGATTGGTTAAACCATTGCAAAAGATTGTAGCTTTGCATGGCAAGCCAGCCTCTTTGTTTCCCCAATGATTTGTTTAATTTACCCTTTCCCACTTTGTAGACACAATCCAACGCATTTGCAGCAGACGACTTTTGAAAACATTGTGGCAGATGGGAAATTACTCATGATGAACAATTTCCACTTTTGCTTTCAACTCTATTTAATGATTAAACTTTCATTTATTGAGATATTTCACATTTTTGACAATATGTTTTCTAAGTCTTCTGCTGCAGTTTTGTCGTATGTGGGTAAGGGGTGGGAATTGGTTAAACCCTTACCAACACACACACCATCTGCAGCAGATGACTTTATAAAGACTTAACCCTTTCCCTCATACGACAATACTGCAGCAGACGACTTTGAACGGATTTTGTCAAAAAATAGAAAATCTCTATAACTGAATGGATAACCTATGACTTAAAGCGGAAAACATTGTGGCAAAAGAAGAAATTACTCGTTTGAGCAATTTCTTCTTTTGTCTCTATGTTTTCAAAAAGCCGTCTGCTGCAGAGGCGTCAGAAAGCGTCTATATGAGAGAAAGGGTTAAAGAAATATTGCTCATTTTAAGCAATTGCAGCATTTTCACAATATTTTTCAAAATGTCCTCCAAATCCGAAAGGAAAGTTTATTCTTTTAATGGGGTTTAACACAGTTTTTCAGTTATACCATTGCAACAGTTTACTTATTCATGATCCCTTGGTAAACAAACCAATTCTAGACTAGGAAATGTGCCTTGCCCAACCAAGGGCATCGATTCCACCATGACTGTGATTGGGAAAGGAAAGTTTAAGAGCCAATTGTTCCAGAATTCAACCATTCAAAACAAAAACAAATATTTTTGTATCACTTGCAGATGGATTTTGATGCATTTGCAGCAGTAGACTTTGAAAGCATTGTTGCATAATTAACAATTTCTCCTTTTTGCCATAATGTATTTAAACTATTTTTCGTCGTCTTCTGCAGATTTATTATGAACAAAAATGGAAGTTCCTGATAAGACAATGGCCCATCTAATACGTGCAAAGATTTAATATTTCATTGTGATCTTCAAGGGAACTTTAGTTTGTGACTTACATTGTGGTTGGCAGTTTGGAAAGAAAGAGCTTTTCATATTCTAGTATCTCGCGATTGTTTCATTAACCCTTTCCCACATATACAGACGCTTCCTTGCATCTCTGCAGCGGACGACTTTTGAAAAAATTGTGGCAAAAGGTCTGGAACTGTTGCTCATAATGAGCAATTTCTCCTTTTTGCCACAATGTTTCCATCTCTATATATATAATAATAATTTTACTTCCTTTTCGTAGGGATTTTGTATAGCTTTCAAGACTTTTGTCAAAGTCGTCTGCAGCAGATTTGTTGTATGGCGGCAAGGGTTAACTCATGTAAACATGTTAACCCTTTCCCTCATATGACATTTCTGCAGCAGACGACTTTGAACGTATTTTGTCAAAACATAGAAAATCTCCATAATTGAATGGATAACCTATGACTAAAATGGAAAACATTGTGGCAAAAGGAGAAATTGCACGTTTTGTGCAATTTCTTCTATTGTCACTATGTTTTCAAAAAGCTGTCTGCTGCAGAGGCGTCAGAAAGCGTTTATATGAGGGAAAGGGTTAATTAAGTGTGTTTGCAAAGAACATCTAGGGCTGCGTTAAAAACATAAACAGAAGGCTGTCAAAGGTGGACTTTAATTCAGAAATTATTCTTTAAAAAAATCATGTAAACATGGAAGTATTTCAAAGAAATAGAACCTAGAAACATAGAATAATGTTTGTAAAATGGAGAATGACTTCCCTTAGAATAAAGGATTAAAAGTGACTTCCCTTTGATTATAGGATTAAAAGTGACTTCCCTTTGATTAAAGGATGAAACGTGACTTCCCTTTGATTAAAGGATTGAAAGTGACTTCCCTTTGATTAATGGATTGAAGGTGACTTCCCTTGAATAAAGGATTTAAAAGTGACTTCCCTTTGGAAGTGACGAATTGACTTCCCTTTGATGGCATTATTTCAGTGGTAAGACCGAGTATCAAACATTAGAGGAAACAAAACACCGGGATAAATTTGACCGTTCATTCTCAAGGTGAGGTGCTGAAGCATTTCTTTTTGCACTCGAAAGAAACTGCATCCTCTATGTAATGGATTAACCCCCTGTCCTCTTCAGTTTCTTTTTGTGCCTTATTTCCTACTATTGTTTATTTCCATTATGTTCATCCCTATACAAATTATTTATTTCACTCTTGTTGTCTTATTTGTATGAAATGGCTTCATGCAAACTTTCTTCCCTATACCTGATACAGAACATTTCTGGTGCCTTTTGTTACAGACTGCTTTCGAAATACATTTTTATAATGGAGAAAATGCTCTATTCCTGAAAAACGTTTTTAACTCGGATCGACGTTTACTATAAAGTTTTGAAATAGTGAAAAAAAAAAATCCAAAATATTTTTAAAACGGATGACATGTGAAATATTATATCGGGTAAAGGTCCTTTCCTACTTTTATTTTCATCATCCCTTATTAGAGGTCAAATTTTGACCCTGGCATGTCAAAGGTCAAATTTTGACATGCCACGGTCATATTTATTTTTATCTCTAAATCTTTTCTGCTGTTGTCCTGTATGTATGGATTGGTTTCGTTCAAAATTGCATCTAAAACTACCATAATTTGTCAACACTTTTGCATGAAAGATCTTGGATATCATTTTGCATGCAAAGCTTAATATAAGTAAGGGCATGCCTCACTATTTTTGGCCTGATTGCTCTAGCAATTCCGGTCTATAGATTGGCGATGTCGGTCTGTCCGTCAACATTTTGGTTAAAGTTTCAGGTTGAGGCAAAATCTCAGCACTGGAAAGGGTAAAAAACTTGAAACTTTGCTTGAAGGTAACCAGTAACAAGTTCTATTGATTTCTATGGTTACTTTGACCTTGACCTTGGTTTGTCGATTTTCAAGGTCAAATTGCCGACAATCCGGCTTTACCGTCTTCAGCGGTTTCTTGTTTTAAATCTGTATCATTTCAGTTATCTAGTGTTTTATTCTACATCTATCTTGTATTCAATGTGAATGCACCAATGACTTGAGCTGCATGATTAAGGTATATCTTGGCAATAGATGTAGGACTGTGACCAAACATCTGACCAGAGATTAATCTCCTTTCAATTTGAACCATAGGCTTCTAACCCTTTCCAACATAGAGACACTTTCTGGTACCCTTTCAGCAGACGACTTTTGAAAACATTGTGGCAAAAGGGGAAATTGCTCAAAATGTTAGTAAGGGTTGATGGACGACAAATGATGCTAGTCACAATGTCTTGTGTCAGTTAGTCAGTCCTTTGAGAGGATCAGTGGCTCAAATTTTACCCCCCCCCTCCCCCCCAACCACCACCACCAAACATCTTTTCTCCAAATGCATTTTTGCAAAATTCATAAACAATAAATAATAGTTCACTTTTGTACAGAAGGGGATGCCTTCAGATGCATTAACACTCTTTACCTCCTCATACAGACGTTTCAAGGTCGTCTGCTGCTGATTTGTTGTTTGTGGGAAAGGGTTAATGTCCAATCACTATCATAGGTAGTTGATTGATCCTTTCCCACAGACATTTAATGCCTCTGTAGCAGATGTCTTTTGAAAACATTGGGGGAAAATTAGGAATTGCTTAAAAAAAAAAAAAACATCCCCTTTTATAATAATGTTTAACACTCTGTATCAGGATACAGTCAAACCTGTGCAAAAGACCACCTTTGTTTAGCAATTCCCTGTCTAAAGCAACCACACTTTTAATTTCCCAATTACTCATTTTCTGCATAAATGACCCTGTAATTAAAGACCACCAGTCCTGTTAACAAAGACCGGATTACTCTCTTCCCATGGGTGGTCTTTATACACAGTTGGGAATGTATTTCCAATTATCTGAATGTATACTGTTTTCCTAAGATATCTCCTTTTAACCCTTTCCTTTGCATAGGCTCCACAAAATTAGTGCCAGCAGTCAAAAAGGTTGAACATATATAACCCTTTCCCACATTCAGACCACTGCACTCATGAAATCAGAGGTCCAGATAAGGAGGGGTATTCAGCTCTTTTCCCACAACATAGGGTTCGAGGGTCAAAAACATGCAAAATGCCCCTTATCTAGAGATCTGTCAAATCCAGTCACTCTATAGTTACACCAAGTCAGGAATATACCCAAATTTATTATATCTACTTATTTTCAAGTTTAATGGACCAAATGATGAAATATTTGATTGCTCAATTACTTTTTACAATATTATCAAAATAACCCAGATGTTGTCATTATGTTTTATTATTGGATGAATGCATTTTGTACTGTTAATCGTTATTTTCTATTTAGCATGAATTTTAACTGTAGATAACAACGTTAAGAAGCTTGGAAGTTGCTTGCACAAGGATCTGTTGTAATGTCACTTACTTGACCCTGATTCGAAGAGAAAAAGGTTCAGGAAGAATAAACAATTAAAACAAAAATTTATATTCCTCAATTTTTTGTTCAGATTAACAATGTAGCTTACGCACCAGTCAATTGTAACCACGGCCCCCCCGGTCCGGGGGTATGCGGGGGAAATGGGCCGTGTTTTTACCTTCCAGGTGGCCCCGCAGTGCCGAGTGAATGCGGTGGTTTTGTTTTCGCGCCGAAAATAGCGGGGAATGGGCCGTGGCTTTGTGCCGGAAAATATCCGTTCTTTTAACGGGATTTGTCCGCGTTTTAGCCAAGCTAGGAGGATGTCCCCGGGGTGCGGGGGCATTTGGCGGGGATTTTACCTGGGATTGGCTGGACCGAAAGTCAAAGTCCCCGCTATTCCCCGGACCTGGGGGGGCCGTGGTTACAATTGACTGGTGCATTATCTTGCTTGGCCAGCACTGCTTTTGCTTTCAGCTACATTTGACAAAAATAGAACCCTTATCCCGCTGATCTCTTACAACTGGTAAAATTGAACCCTGATATTTTACAGGCTTTAACCCTTTCCCTCATATAGACGCTTTTTGACGCCTCTGCAGCAGACAGCTTTTTGAAAACATAGTGACAAAAGAAGAAATTGCTCAAAACGATGTTTTCCACTTTTAGTCATAGGTTATTCATTTAATTATATAGATTTTCTATTTTTTGACAAAATATGTTCAAAGTCGTCTGCTGCAGTAATGTTGTATGTGGGAAAGGGTTAATTTGTTCTGTACATTAACCATACAGACGTTTCCTCTCTCCTCTGCACTAGATAACTTTTGAAAACATTGTGCCAAAAGAAGAAATTGCTCAACATTGTGGCCAAAGGAGAATGATTTCATTTTGAGCAATTTCTTCTTTTGCCACAATGTTTTCAAAAGTCGTCTTAAGAAAGTGTCTACATATAGTAAATGTTAAAGTCAAAATTTGTCTGCAGCAGAGGCGTCAGAAAGCGTCTACATGTAGTAAATGTTGAATCAAAATTCGTCTGCTGCAGTGGCATCAGAAAGCGGCTACATGTAGTACATGTTAGAGTCAAAATTCGTCTGCTGAAGAGGCCTCAGAAATTGTCTACATGTAGTAAATTTAATGTTGAATCAAAATTCGTCTGCTGCAGTGGCATCAGAAAGCGGCTACATGTAGTACATGTTAGAGTCAAAATTTGTCTGCTGCAGAGGCATCAGAAAGCTTCTACATATATAGTAAATGTTAAAGTCGCATACAGCTGGATAAGGGTCAATAGCTTAATCATACTGATGGCTTCATGCAGAACGGTTGTAACTAATTCTTGAAGTTACAACTGTTTTGCATGAAGCCAAAATTGATACATCAATGACTTCCCTTGAAATGTTGGAAACTTGTACACATATTTAGTGCTTTCAAGTGGTTAGCTTTTCTTGCTTTGTAATGCTATAGAACATTGGAAAAGATTAATATCACCTCCTGTTGGTTAATTTAACCCTTCCCACATACACAAATTGAGCAGCTCAGTCGGTAGCGATGCGGGCTGTCAATGCAGGGGTTGTGAGTTTGAATCCCGGCTCGGACAACTTTCTTTCCGACGATTGACAAAATTCGATGCGACATGCATCATTCGTCTTCCACTACTGGGCTAAGTCTATGTGAAAAAGCAGCCAGTTGCTTGGGAAGATTGTTGTGTGGAGTACTGGTGTGAGAAAACCAGGAAATGCATGAGTAGGTGAACTGGCCGCCGTGATATAACTGAGAAATTGTTAAAAACGGCGTTAAACCCCAATCAATCAATCAATCAACAAATTGAGCAATTTCTCCATTTGCCACAGTGACGCTTTCTGACATCTCTGCAGCACATGACTTTTCAAAACATTGTGACGAAAGGAGAAATTTCTCATAATGAGCAATTTCACCTTTTGCCACAAGGTTTTTAACTTTATTCAAGAACTATACTTTCATTTAAAAGAATTTTTCCAGCATTTTATTCAGATCATTTAAAAGTCGTCTGCTGCAGAATTGTTGTATGGTGGAAAAGGTTAGTTGTATTGTATACCTGCGCATCATGAGTAAACAACATTTGATGCCTTTGTGAAAAACAATTTAATTTTAATTTTAGGAGCCTTTTCTTTTTCCACAATGATTTCACTTCTTTATCAGAATGTAATTTTCAATTTTTCTTCAAACATTTTCAAAGTAGGTGCCTTATAATAGCATATCAGATAAACAGTCACACAAATAAATAACTTTAGGATGGTCATTTTATAAAGTTGAGTAACTCTGACAGTCATTTGACTTGAGATTATCTCCCTTCCCTTGATTAAACCTAAACCATTCAACCAGGTGGGTAATGATCATGGACGAAACTCATACGACATAACTTACTTATCAAAGTAAATAGATTCCATTACACCCTTTACCACACACAACAATTTTGCAGCAGACGGCTATGAAAACATTTACACAAAAATGTGAAAAATGTATACTTATTGGACAGAGTTGGAACTTGATAATGTGTCAAAAGGAGAAATTGCTTCTTATTTTCCCTTATGTCACAGTGGTTCCAAAAATTGTCAAAACGTGGCTGCATGTGGGTAAGGATTATTTGCAAACATGATAAATGCAAAATCATGTTTATTTGAAAAGTCATGTTTGCTCAAACATAAGATCCATGATTAAAGAATGAATATTATCTCTAAATTGCCAAAAAAAAAATATACATTTTCATTAGGAGTATGACTCAGCTGATATGGTTTAGTCTGAGGATCTTATTCCTGGCCCACATTCAACAAATCTGCAACATACAACCCTAAATATTTCAAGGTAAAAATACTGAAAATCTCTATAAATTATATTATATGTGTAATTGTTAAATAGAGTTGTAATATTGTAGCAAAAGGAACAATTTTTCATGAGGAATATTTCTTTTGCCACATTTGTTTGCATCAAATGTGTCGCCGAGCCCCGGTACCTCAGTCGGTAGCGACGTGGGCTGTCAATCCAGGGGTTGTGAGTTCGAACCTCAGCTTGGCCAACATTCTTTTCGACGATAGACAAAAGTCACTGTGACAAGCGTCATTTGTCTTTCACCAATGGGCTAACAGTCTATGAGGAAAAGCAGCCAGTTGCTTGAAAAGTATATTGTGTGGAGTTCTGGTGTGAGAAAACCAGAAAACATATGAGTAGGTGAACTGGCCGCCTTGATATGACTGAAAAATGGTTGAAAAAGGCGTTAAACCCCAAATAATCAATAAAATGTGTCTGTATAATTAAGGGAAAAGAGAAATATGATTGCTTGCTTGTGTTCAGACATTAAATTAACCCATTACATAATAGTTCATATTTAGACCCTTGAAATTTGAATATATTCGGTGAACAGAAAAAAGAAATAGGGGAAAAAATTCTTTTATAGCAGAAGATGTTTCACATACAGAAATTACTCATTTTGAGCATTTTCTTCATTTTACAAATGATAAGTTTTAATGTCCATCTGCTGAAGAGGCATCAGACCTTGTCTGCACCAGTGAAAGGTTCAACCAAAAATGTCTTTTAGTAGATTTAGTGCATGAGTAGAGTGCTTCCTTGCTTGTACGTATGCCTAGCGCTAGCTTTCTGGATTTTATTTTTTATTAAAAATCACGAACCATTTGACTTTTCATGTTGAGGTGTGTAGCTGTGTCACAATACCTAATTTACTTTGGCCACATTGTAGAATGAAAAGAAATTAAGAAAATTTTCCTTTTCCCGCAATGTTTTCAGACTTTTTTTCCGAAGAGGACCACTCTTAAAATACTATATATGATGAATGATTAACCCTTTCCCACATACAACAAGTTTTATGAAGTCTGTTATAAAAACATTGAGGCAAAAATATGGAACATCACAAAATGAAAGTATAATTATTTAATATGTGGGGAATCCGCCGTGGTTGAGTGGTTAGCATCGGGGATTTGAAACTGGGTGTCTCAGGTTCAGTCCCCAATCGCGGCATGACGGTGACGGTGGAGTGCCCTTGGGCAAGGCATATTTTCCAGCCTAGTACTGGTTTGTTTACCCAGGGATCATGAATAAGTGAACTGTCGCCGTGATATAACTGAAATAATGTTGAAAACGGCGTAAAACCCCAATAAAACAAACAAAAGTATTGTGGTATAAATAGAAATCGCTTATTATGAGCCATTCAATATCTTTATGTCACAATGTTTTCAAAAGTTTTCTGCCATCTGCAGATGCGTCAAGATGTACCTGCATGTGGGAAAGGGTTATGAAATGATCATTCAAGATTATATAAGTATTACAAGATGCAGTGAGAAAGTCAATTAAACATTTCCCACATACAACACATCTGATGAGACTGCTTTGACATTTTGGCTAAAACATGGAAAGTTCACATAATAGTAATTTAGTAATAATTACTGTAAAACGTGGAAAACGTTATGGAAAAAGGAGAAATTGCTTGTTTTGTGACAATGTTTTCAAAAGTCGTCTGCTGCAGAGGATGCAAAATGCATCTGTACGAAGAAAGGGTTAGAAGAACAGTTCAAGACACATTGTAGAATATGATTTGATATGATTTGATAGTTTTTGACACGTTTATCATATATACCAGTAAACAAAACAAAAACAAAACAAAAATGCTGCCTTTTGAGATAAAGAATTAAAAGCATTAGATCCAGAAACATCTAGTTAACCCTTTCCCACATACAGACGCTTTCTGACGCCTCTGCAGCAGACGCTTTTTGAAAACATTCTGACAAAAGGAGAAAGTTTGCTCAAAGCGAGCAATTTCTCCTTTTGTCATAATTTTCATTGTGTTAACCTGCGTAGCATGGTAGGCACTTCAAGGGATTACTTTTTTTTTTGTCCGGCGTCTGTCCCTCCGTCTGTCTGTCCGTCACACTTTTTCGTCACACTTTCAATGAGCAGGTGAAGGTGACACACATGCTCCGCAGAGCACTCCATTCTAGTTTTTACAAAACCGTAGGTATGGTTTAGCTACTGAATTTGAATTGCAATATCATTTAAAAAATTGTTTGGAAATAAAAAAACTGCTAGTTTTGAGCAAAATCTCCTTGTCCTACATTGTTTTCTAAATTTTAAGTTAAGGAAAGCATTAACCCTTTCCCACATACAACACATTTGCAGCAGATATGACTTTAAAAACATACCTGAAAAAAACTCCCATTAAATGAAAGTACAATGATTGAACAGAGTTGAAAACATGCTGACATATTAGGAGAAATTGCTCGTTTTGAGCAATTTCTTCCTTTGTCGCCATGTTTTCAAAAAAATGTCTTCTGCAGAGGCGTCAGAAAGCATCTATATGAGGAAAAGGGTTAACAAATACAAGACATGGAGGGATGCTGCACAAAAATCAAGCCTTTGAATATTTGCATGCGTAACCAAATGTTTTCAGGGGACTTTTTTAGTCAAGTTCAGGTCCATGTCAGACTGTCAGAATTTCTCTTAATTTCTAGACTGAAGACAGCCTTTTAAATAATTTGCTCAAAAAACTATATTTTAAAAACACATCCAGTTTTTCCCAGACTAGGTAAGGTCTTATTCACCTTTATTTCTTCACAATACCTGATTGTTTGAACCCATCGCTGTTGTCTCATCTTAGCCCCCTCCCACATTCAACAAATCTGTAGCAGACGTACAACTCGTACAGCAGAAAAATTAAAATATTTCTTTAAATGAAAGTATGATTATTGAGTAGTGTTGGTAACATTATAGTGAATGAAGATATTGCTCATCATGAGCTATGTCTCCTTTCACCAAATTGTTTTCAAAAGTCTTTTACTGCAGATGCGTCACAATGTGTATGCATATTGGAAGGGGTTAAAAATATCACATACCGTAGAACCGTCTGCCTATATTTTAGCTAACATTGTTTCATTGTGTTAACATGGGCTAAGTCTATGTGGAAAAGCAGCCAGTTGCTTGGGAAGATTGTTGTGTGGAGTACTGGTGTGAGAAAACCAGGAAATGCATGAGTAGGCGAACTGGCCACCGTGATATAACTGAGAAATTGTTAAAAACAGCGTTAAACCCCAATCAATCAATCATTCATGGTGTTAACCCATTACCACATAGACACTTTCTGATGCCTCTGCAGCAGACGTGTCTTGAAATCATTGTAGCAAAAGCTCAAATTACTCAGTCATATGCTGCAGATTAATTATATGTGGGAAAGGGTTAATTTCATTTTCTGTATATTTCAGGTCCCCCAGTAAAAGATATGCTCGCCGAACAGTCGGAGGTAATACAAGAAATGTGATTTTAGTGGAAAGGAACACAATTGATGGGTATCGAAATATACCCAAATCAAAAACTTTTGCGGGCTCAACAGCTGCCCAAAGTGCATCATCATCATCGCAACATTCATTTCACAGAGGAGTTAACCATCATCAACGTGCAACTTTACCGCCGGATTATAAACTAGGGTCGTCATCACAAATTTCACTTCATTCAGAAAAGTCAGACGAGTAAGTACTACTTTGATTATAATGCTTTGTTTGATAGACCCATTCCCACATGCAGATCAATGCATTCTGAGGTATTTCATTTTAGGAGTTTGTTCATACCTTTTCTTGGATGTTCTCGAAGTTGTCTGCTGATATGTTGTATGTGGGGACGTGTTAACTGTTTACCGTTTACCTTTTTAGCTCATCTATTTCTAGAAGAAAAAAAGTTGGGTGTATTGTGATACCCTTGGCGTAGTCGTCATCTGCGTCTGCTGCATCGTCACAAATCTTTAACATTACCTGTTTACTCAAAAACTGTTCATCATTTTCAAATGAAACATGGTTAACATGTTTCTAGGAACAATATGTACGTCTATACTAAGTCACTTAACACTGGCTAATATTATAATTCAGTTATGCCCCATTTTCAACTAAGAAAAAAACAGACTAGAGTTGGCGTTTGCTCCTTGGCGCTCTTGTTAGTGTATTCTGATTTTGAAGTATTTGAGGCAAAAGTTGTTACATAAAGGAAAGTAAAGGTACACTTTTAATAAAGAGTTGAAAACATTTGGGAAAATGCATGATTGCTCATTATGAGCAACTTCTCATTTCACTACAATGTTATCATAAGTGGTTTGCTCCAGATGTGTCAAATGAAGTCTAAATCAGGGAAATAGATACTAACCCTTTCCCACATACAGATGCCCCTGCAGCAGACAAAATTTAAAAACATTGTGACAAAAGGAGAAATTGCTCAAAACGAGCAATTTCACATTTCGTCACCATGTTTTCGGCTCATATTCAATAATTATTCTTTCAATTCAAGAGTTTTTATTCATAGTTTTGCCAAAATGTTTTTAAAGACGTCTGCTGCAGATCTGTTGTATATTGTAAAGAGTGAATATATAGCTTTGATGACTACGCCTTATCTAGTCTCTATAATATTGCCTCTAATCCCATAAGTTTTCAAACAAATGTTCAACCCTAGACTCTCACATATTAAAAATCTGTAGCTGTTACCTTAAAAATGATCTCGGCAACAATATATAAAATCTCTATTATTGAAAGTACAGCTATTAAATAAATGGAAATCCCAAAAGTTTTCAAACAAATGTTCAACCCTCTCCCACATATGACAAATCTGTAGCAGTTGCCTTCAAAATTATCTAAGCAAAAATATAGAAAATCTCTATTTATGAAAGTGCAGCTATATAATGGAAAACATTATGACAAAAGGAGTAATTGCTCATGATGAGTGAGCAATTTCTCTGTTTGCCACAATGTTTTCAAAAGCCTTCTGCTCCGAACGCGTCAAAACTCATCTCGAAGCGGGAAAGGTTTAATTTTCCTCAAAGTGGTTTTGGGAGGTGTAATCCTGAAGATGATTATGAAACGTGCTGAAGTACCACAGAATACAAGAATGGTAATAGATTTGGAATTATGTCTGCCACTTTACGCCTAGCTTACAAATCTGTCTTCAAAGGAAACTATGTAATCTGTTAAAATTTTCTCTTTGAATTAAGTTTTAATCCATTGACCATTAACCCTTTCCCTCATATAGACGCTTTCGGACGCCTCTGCAGCAGACGGCTTTTTGAAAACAAAGTGACAAAAGAAGAAATTGCACAAAACGTGCAATTTCTCCTTTTGCCACAATGTTTTCCACTTTTTGTCATAGAATATCCATTCAATAATGGAGATTTTCTATTTTTTGACAAAATACGTTCGAAGTCATCTGCTGCAGAATTGCCGTATGAGGGAAAGGGTTAAGTTTTAATCCATTGACCATTAAAAGGCCATATTTGGAATCATTCACCCTTTCTCATTTACAGTCAAATTTTGACAGATTTGCATCTGATGATTTTTGCCGCAATTCTTTCTACTCAATAAAATAATCGTGCATTTCATTTACCTTAACCCTTTCCCTCATACGACAATTCTGCAGCAGACGACTTTGAACGTATTTTTGTCAAAACATAGAAAATCTCTATAATTGAATGGATAACTTATGACAAAAAGTGGAAAACATTGTGGCAAAAGGAGAAATTGCACGTTTTGTGCAATTTCTTCTTTTGTCACCATGTTTTCAAAACGCCGTCTGCTTCAGAGGCATCAGAAAGCGTCTATATGAGGGAAAGGGTTAATAGACTTTCCATATTTTTGTCAGGATCATAATCATTATAAGTCTTCTGCTCAAAATTTGGTGTATGTCGGAACGGGTTAAAAGTGAATAATTCTGCAAAAATTACTGACAGATGAAAATATAAAATATATTTATATTAAGTAACTCAAATTTCAAGCATTCTGCTTGACAATGTAATATAGTACAACTGTTTTCTGATTTTTGTCTAATAACATATAAGCTATATATAATAAATAATTATACAAGACTTCCGATTGAAAACATGAAGTTATCATGAAGTTGTCTTCTGCAGAGGCATAAAAAGTTATCTGTTTCAGGTAAAGGGTTCGGACCTTTTCCGACATAATACAAATTTGCAGCAGTGACTTTGAAAACATTTAGTTCAAAATATAGAAAGTCTTCATAATTTTTTTTTTTTTTTTTTTAAATAAATAAATATTGTGTCAAAACAAGAAGTCTGTCAGAAATTTGTCCTTTGCAATGTTTTCAAAAAGTCTTCGCAGCAGAGCCGCCAAAAAGTGTCTGTATGGATGTGGGAAAGGGTTAACCCTTTCCCTCATACAACAATTCTGCAGCAGACGACTTTGAACGTATTTTGTCAAAACATAGAAAATCTCCATAATTGAATGGATAACCTATGACAAAAAGTGGAAAACATTGTGGCAAAAGGAGAAATTGCACGATTTGTGCAATTTCTTCTTTTGTCACTATGTTTTCAAAAAGCTGTCTGCTGCAGAGGCGTCAGAAAGCGTCTATATGAGGGAAAGGGTTAAGCTAACAAAGTGCCTGATAAAATTCCTGCACTACAATATGATGATGGTTTATTGATAGAGAAATTTTGTTGACATAATCCGAACAATTATTATTCAATATCTGGATTAGAACTTATGGGAACTTTTTATCGGCCAATATTTGAGAATCCCTTCACTGTGTAAACTTAACCCTTTCCCACATAGAACTTAATGATTGAAAGTATTACTTTTAGAGTGATTTATTGTGGCAAAAGGAGAAATATATGCCACTTTTTCAAATTTTCAAAAGTTGTCTGCCATTACGTTAAGATGCAACTGCAAGTGAGAAATGGTTAATTAACTTAAGTCCCCTTTTAATACAGTCTTTTCTTATATGAAGATAAGAATTTAAAAAAAAAAAATGTCAAATGAATATGCTATTCTGAAACTATTTAGTAAACATTTCAGTTAAATATTATATTAATCAAAGCGCCGATGGCACTGTAGTGGCGATTGTATAGAAAATCCTGCAAAGTAACAAGCAGTATCTCGGTGTAGGCGATTTTCAATAATAGTGCACTGTGTTGCGGGTAAATTTGAGAACAGCTGCATCTTTTGACAGTAGAATAATGTTAGTTTTTTCATGTTCTTTCCCATCACCAACTCGGTCATCTGTAGGTAATCAACTCTATGAACGAAACAAAACGCATCAAACGGGGCGTTTACCTGATTTCAGCTGAAAGAAATGATTGATTTTTCTCTTCTGCATTCTTACAAGATTTATTCGTTCCTTATTTGTTCTGCTATAATAAAAGTATTCTAAACGCTTTATAAACCAAGTTGCATGGCTGGATTATGGCCCTTGAAATTGAGAAAATTGCTATAATACAGCTTGTGAACGCGATAGTCTTCCGTTTTGATGGTATCTCAATCAAACTTATACAGTAGTTAGATATGCATGAGAGCTCGGTTCCTTTCGCAAACCAGCCAGATCCACCCATGCAAGACTTGATTATGGCCCTTGACATTGTCAAAATTGCTATAATAGAGCTTGTGAACCCAATAGAGGCTCCATTTACTATCTGATCTTCACCAAACTTAGGTAATAGTTAAATATTGAAAAGAGCTCGGTTCTTTTCGAAAACCAGCCAGATGTGCCTTTGCATGACTGGATTATGGCCCATGAAATTGTCAGAATTGCTATAATACAGCTTGTGAACACAATAGAGCCTCAATTTACTATCTGATCTTTACCAAACTTTAGATAGTAGTTAAATATTGATGAGAGCTTGGTTCCTTTCGCAAACCAGCCAGATCCGCCCATGCAAGACCGGATTATGGCCCTTGAAATTGTCAAAATTGCTATAGTACAGCTTGTGAACACAATAGAGCCTCCATTTACTATCCGATCTTCACCATACATACATGCTCTGGATTAAAAATGACCAAAGAACCATACAAGTAGAGCATAGACCCTCATGGTCCTCTTGTTTTAAAGATATGAGCATGTGCAAAGGTACAAATGATGTTGGCTAAAAACTTTGTGAACATTTTAGATCAAGATTAACATTGTTCACATAATACTAACTTACACAATCTTGTTAGAAGATTCTGTCAACTTGTGTAGATTCCTATCATAAAGGCTGAGCAGGTGGACAAGATGATTCAGGTGTTTCAACTACACTGTTCAGAAATGCCAACTTGTACATTTTATCATGCACTGGCTCATATATTGTACTTATTGTTAAAACTGTAGGAACCGAAGAATATAATTTATTGCAGCCATGATAGTTTCATTGTGTACATATTGTCACTAACTTAGTTGGCGGTAAAGTAGTAATTTATACAAAATGAACGTTATTGTATGCTAAGTAAATAAGGCCCTTAATTCAGATATTAAAAGGTAAGATGGTCCGCAAGCCTGAGAATTGATAATGATTATATATAATAGGGTAGCAGTTATCATCTCTCTGTTTCAGTAGTAGCATCAAAATGCTTAAACGTAGGGGAGTTATTGTTGTGTCTCTTCTTATAATAACCCTTTCACACTTACGTGTACAAGTAATTCGCAGGACTCCGCTCTGACAACATTCAGAATACATTTACATCTCACATGTGAAGACATTTTTTGACGCATATCTCAAGGAGAAGACTTTTGAAACCATTGTGGCAAAATTGTTCATTAAAAGAGCAATTTCTTCTTTTTTTGCTCAAAGTGTTCAGCTCTATTCAATGATTGTACTTTTGTTTATAGGTATTCAAATTACTTAAAATTAGCATAGATGTTTTCAAAGTCGTCTGCTGTAGATTTATTGTCTGAGGAAAAGGGTTAATAAAGTTAAGACAGGTACCGCTTTTGAGATGCCTACTAGATGAGAAGCAGTGAATTGGTCTTTTGTACACCGTATCTCTCTTATTTACCAAACCCTATGTTGTGGGTACTTAAAATAATTGTCTAGGTGAGACGATTCTTTTGAGTACCCACAATATAGGTTTTAGGGGTCAAAAAAGGATTTAAGAACCTTGTTTTGGCATGATGTCTGGACCTTTTCATTGGACATGGTAGAATGTTATTGTAGTCCTGAGTAAACAGATAATCACAGGAGAGCTGTAAAACTGCTGAGATTTACAATGTAACATCAAAGTGAAGAAATTCACTTCTATGAAATATCACCCACACTTCATTTGAACCCATTCCCACGTACAACAAACATGTCTGCAGCAGACAACTTTAAAAGACTGCTCAGGGAAATTTTTGAAATGTCTCAAAATAAGTGTAAAAATTAAGAATAAAATAGAAAAAACATTGATGGAAAAGCAGAAAGTCTTTGTTATGAACATTTTCGTGTATTCTCATGTTCCATAAATCACCTACTGCAATTGGGTTTAAATGTGTCTGCATGTTGGTAAATGGTTACTTAACGCTTTCCCACCTATAGACACCTTTTGATGCATATGCAGCAGATGACCCTTGAAAACATTGTGCCTAAAGGAGAAATGGCTCAAAACAAGCAATTTTTCCGTTTGCCACAATGAATTCAACTATTTTCAGTAATTATACCTGCATTTATAGAGATTTTCCATATTTTTTACTAAATGTCGTCTGCTGAAGATTTGTTGTATGTAGGAGAGGGTTAAATAAAAGCTTGAATGGAAATGGAGAAATTCTTCCTAATATTCCAATTTTTCTAAATCTAATTATTCTTAAAATGATTCTTTCTTTCGATTTTCTACAACTATATCAGTCAGAATTAAGTATATAAAACTTGAAATCGCATGTTTATAGGTTTTGTAGAAAAAGTGTTCAGTTTTAGAATTTGTCATCTGCATTAGCGAAAAAAGTTAATGTATTTCAGCTTAACACTAAGTCTGCAGCAGACGACCCAGAAAATATCAAGAAAAAATAATGGAGAAGTTCTAAAAACTAAAAAAGTGTCAGAATATTCACTATATTATATACCTTTTGTGATCGTAGATTCAGTTTGAGTTCAATGTTCTTTCAAAATTCACATTTGAATTTCTTAAGGTTAGTTTTTGCGTTGCTTATTTAGTCTTAGATGTGTCAGTTATTTATGTTTTCCAATGATGAGTAACTATGCAGTCCTGTGATAGATTCAAAATGTTTGATTTTTAGAAGTAACACCTTGTAACCCTTTCCCACTTGAAATCGTCTTTTGACACATCTGCAACAAACATAATGAGTAATTTCTCAATTTGCCACAATGTTCCCAACTTTATTAACATAATTATTATACTTCAATTGATAGTGATTATTGTCCCCCGCTTTTAGCGAAAGCTGGGGACTATTATTTCTCATTCGTCAGTCCGTCAGTCCGTCCGTCAGTCAGTCCGTCCCTCCGTCACGCTGTCACAAAAACTTTAACCTTGGTCATAACTTCTGAACCGTAATAGGTACTGCTTTCATATTTCACATGTGTATTCCTTGTGACAACCCCTTTCCATCAATACCAATTTTTTTGACCTTGTGACCTTGACCCTGGCGGGGGACCATAACTTGTTTGTACTTTTGTCTCAATGTTTTCAAAGTCGTCTGCTGCAGTTTGACAGTATGTTGGAAAAGGTTAACCCTTTCCCACATACAACAAACTTGCAGCAGACCACTTCGAAATTATCTGGGCAAAAATTATGGAAACTCTTTAAATGAAAGTTTAAATAATGAATAATAATAATAATGAATAGAGTTGAAAATATTGCGGGAACAGGAGAAATTGCTCGTTTTGAGCAATTTCTTCTTCTGGAACAATGTTTTCAAAAAGTTGTCTGCTGTAGAGGAGTTTAAAGGCGCCTATGTGTTGTAAAAGGTTAAGACTAAGTGTTATTAACCCTTTCCCTCATACGACAATTATGCAGCAGACGACTTTGAACATATTTTGTCAAAACATTAATTGAATGGATAACCTATGACAAAAAGTGGAAAACATTGTGGCAAAAGGAGATATTGCACGTTTTGTGGTTTGTTTACCCAGGGATCATGAATAATCAAATTTAATTGCGCGCTAAATGACCTTAGCTGTTGATGCGCCATAAAACAATATACATTCATTCATTCCAATTTCTTCTGAATTACTCAACCCTTTCCCACATACAACAGATGTGCAGCAGAATTTCAAAACATCTAAACAAAAAAAATGAAAATATTTATACATCTAAGGGTTTGCTTCGATAATAACAGAGAAATTGTGGGAATAAGAGCTGTCAGCACCCTCCTTATCTGGACCTGTGCAAAGGACTATTTAGGCTAAGTCTGTACTTAAATGTGCCTTAACCCTTTCCCTCATATTGACGCTGACCCCTCTGCAGCAGACAGCTTTTTGGAAACATAGTGACAAAAGAAGAAATTGCTCAAAACAAGCTATTTCTCCTTTTGCCACAATGTTTTCCTGTGACTTTTAGGTTATCCATTCAATTATAGAGATTTTCTTTTTTTGGCAAAATATGTTCAAAAATTGTCATATGAGGGAAAGGGTTAAATTGCCCAATTTTATGCATTGCCAGCAATGGGATTTAACTCTATAACCCTTGATTTCCAATCCATCATGCCATTTATACCACACCATTGGTGGATTCCTGTAAATATTCTATCTTATTATACCTCATGTGACTTTGTAATGTTAAATTGTCATATACAGTCAAACTTGCGATCAGCAGCCACCCAAGGGACATGATGAAACTGGCTGCTTAAGACAGGTGGCTGCTTATCACAAGTTTCATGACTTGGTCGGATTTGTTCAAGTCAGTTGACATAATATTACATATGTAACTGTTAGGAATAGTCATTACATTACAAATAGTAAATTGTCTTTATAAACTTGTATTTAAACATTGTTATGAAGATTTGTAGCTTTTTTCTATCAAATATTTCATTGTGCTATCTATTATTTAGTTTAAACCGACGTTTACAACTAACGTGACTATCAAATATTTTTTTACTTCACTTTGAAATTCACCGAATAACATATCAGGAAAAAATAGCGTCCGAATCTACGTCTACTTCTTGCAGAAAGTTTTACTCGATAATCTTTAGATTTAAAATGGAAATGGCAATATAAATTAACTTGGGGCTTCAAGTGGACATTAACTTTCGTTTTAACATATAAATGTACTGTCTTTCGGTCTAAATCGCTCATAAATGTCTTTTTCAATTATCAATTTTGCCCGACATCGTAAACAGAACATAAACCAAAATCGCAACTTCTTGTTGATGAATCATACAACTATCATTCGGCACACGTCGGCTGTTTTCGGTAACCTAGATCTAACATGTAAACAGATTACGCGTATGGAAAAACCGATAATGTGATTGTCACAGTATGCTTTATTACCTGTATGTATTAAACACCGATCATTTAACACCTTGCAAATCAAAGTCGTGTGTTGGTTGATTGACCGTTGAACACAATAAGATTTCAGTTAATCTCGACCAATTAGTGTGGCCGCTGGCCGCGTTTCAAAGGGGACCGCTGATCAAGGCAGTTTATAGAGTATAATTGGTTGGGAGGGATTTAAAGTGACCGTTTAACGCCGGTGACCGCTGATCGCATGTGACCGCTCACACAAGTTTGACTGTACTCATCATGGGCAATTTCTTACTGTCTCATGCTAACAGTATGTTTTTGACCGGTTAACAGTATACTGTTACAACAAATTGGCATGCGCGTTGAAATGTTGGTTATGCATTTGCATGACGTCATTTCAAACAATAACGTCACCTTTTAGACGCGCGTGCCATGTAACAGTATACTGTTAACCCGTATATTCATATGTGTGTTTTACATTGTAGTAGATCTACCCATGTTCACCTCCCCTACAAAGGTACAGAATAAATTGAATAAGCGTGTAATTTTGTTTGATGTAATAAAATAAATATTGCATGGCTTCCAGTTTGACAGTAATAATTGTCAACATTCGGGTAAATACTGTTAACCTCGGCTTCACCTCGGGTAACAGTATTTTCCTCATGTTGACAATATGTTCTGTCACACTGGAAGCCATACAATATTTATATAATGACAGAACAGATATTTTTGACAAGTGGTAATGTTCATCATATATGTTGAATTCCCCCAAGCATTGTCTAATATTTCATTTCACAGACAGGTTAAAGTACTAAAGTTTTGAAATATTTATTTGTTCAGTATAATTTATTGCCACATGCAATGTACTCCCGCTTTCATTAAGTTATAGTTTTTGTGTTGGATGATAGTTAGATTTATGTACCTTTTGTTAAACGATCCTTTATTCTTGTACATTTTACATGGTTGTTTCAAGATAAGTTATTTCTAGCTGAATGGGTGGATAACTTAACCCTTTCCCAGTGACATACAACAATTCCCCAACAGGCGACTTCGAAAAGATCTAGGCACAAACACAGAATATCTGTATAAATGAGGGTTTAATTACTGGAAAAAGTTGAAAACATTGTGGCAAAAGGAGAAATTGCTCTTAATGAGCAATTTCTTCTTTTGTCACAATGTTTTCAAAAGTTGTCTGCTGCAGAGGCGTCAGAAAGCTTCTTCATGCGGGAAAGGGTTAATTAACATATTGGATGGTATTCAGTGTCCTTCAGCACAGCACTATAATTCCTAGTTCTGGTTATTTAAGCCCTGTCCCACATCTGTCGCCTCTGCAGCAGAAGACAATGTGACTAAGGAATAATCGCTCATAATTTCTCCTTTTGCCACATTAATTTCAACTCTATTCAATAATATAGTACTTTCATTCATAAAGGTTTTCTATATTTTTGCATTGACATGTTCAAGGTCTTCTGCAGGTTTGTTGTATGTAGGAAAGGGTTAACGCTTTTCGAGATACAGACAAAATATTTCATTTTTTCCCATAATGTTGTCAAATGTCTCAAATGACATCTATTTGAGGTAAAAGTCACAATATCCTAAGGAATCGTCAATTGGAAAGAACAACACCAAACAAACAAACTATTTCAAATATTAATGAAAATTCTTGATGAAATAGCATAACATTGCCTAATTTCAGTTAAATGCCATTTAACTGAATAGGCAGTCGCATATTGACATAGCATTTTCTCCTTTTCAAAAGTCATCTGTTGCAGAGGCATCAGAAAGCATCTGTATGTTGGAAAGGGTTAACTGTTATTGTATTCTCTTGGTAATTATAAAGAAACCTAAAGCTCATGTAAATTGATATTATGTTCTAATTCAATGCTTAACTATCATGCACTTAACGAAGATTTTCCATATTTTGTCTAGATGTGTTCTGAAACTCATCTGTGGCAGATTTCCTATATATATAAGAAATGGTACAAGCATTCTGGATTTCGTGGGATACAGTGTTGGTATTAAGATAACTTTATTATTTGATCATCATATTATTGATAACTTATCCAGGAAATGCCCTTTAACCCTTTCCCACTATAAATGGAAGTTTAGACATTGAATAGAGTTGAAAACATTGTGGCAAATGAAGAATTTTGCTCATCATGATCAATTTCTTTGTTTGCCACAAGGTTTTCAAAAGTCCTCTGCTGCAGAGGCACCAGAAAGCGTGTGGTATACATGTGGGAAAAGGTTAAAATATAACAGAAATACTGTTGAAATTATAAAATTATTTTGATAAATTATAATGCACATTCTTTAACCCTTTGCCACGAAGAATTAATCTGCAACAGATCATTTTGAAATTAACCCTTTCCCACATACAACAAGTCTGCAGCAGACGACTTTGAAAACATCTCATCAATAAAATGGAAAATCTCCCTAAATGCAGACATATATACTTATTGTGTCACCTGCGTGGTATGGTAGGCACTTAGGGATTACTTTTTTTTGGTCAAAGTTTTCAAAAAGAGTCTGCTGCAGAGGTGTCCGTAAAGGAATCCGCCGTGGTCGAGTGGTTAGCGTCGGGGATTCGAAACAGGGTGTCCCGGGTTCGATCCCTAGTCGCAGCACGACGGTCATGGTGGAGTGCCCTTTGGCAAGGCACATTTTCCAGCCTAGTACTGGTTTGTTTACCCAGGGATCTTGAATAAGTGAACTGTTGCCATGTTGTAACTAATAATGTTGAAAGCGGCGTAAAATCCCAATTAAACAAAAAGGTGTCCGTAAGCGTCTACATGTGGGTAAGGGTTAAAATTTGGATATATATCTCTGAATTTGAAATGAAAAAAAATAATTACAAAAAGTTGTCAGAAAAGAAGAGAACTGCTTATTATGGGAAATTTCCATTTGCCACAATGTGATCAAAAGTTGTTCGCTGTTTATTTGTGTACATGTGGGAAAAGGATGAATAGGAGAAAGGATTGTTAATCGATTCAACATGTTTTGTTTTTTAACCTGTTCCTTTCGATAGCCCAATTATTTCGAAACAATGAACTTTCGTAAAGAAATATGTTTTCTATTGTTACAAATATAGATTTAACTATTTACTTGCAATCAATGCAGAGAAACCTTTTCACTCCCCCCTAATTATGAAGTGGAATTCGATAATCGGGACATTCTTGTTGAATGGTTACATGGTATTCTCAAAGTTTTGTGTATGAAGCCATGGGTTACAATTGGATGGAAACCAATGTTAGACCTTTTACTTTTTTTTTTTTTTTTTTTACTTTGGACTATTATAGAACATAGAATATATAAATGTGAAAAAACTGGACCTAAACTAAACCTTTAACTCTTTGCACGCTAAATTATTTTCGTCTACTATATTGTCGTCTGCAATTTTTTTTAAAAAAATTAAAAAAATATTTATTTTTCCCCAAATGTTTACTGAGATTAAATCGGAGTAACAAACAGTTTGGATCTCAGATCAGTCCCCACGTTTTGTGGGGACTGATCTGGATCCAAACTGTTTGCAAATGTCATCAACGGTTGACAAAACCCGCCGCTAGCGTGGTAAGAGTTAAACTTTAAAATAAATGGCCAATTGAAAGTACTGAAATGGAAAGGCATTCATAACTCTTTCCCACATGAAGATGCCTTTTGACCGTTTGCAACAGACGATGTTTGAAAAAGTAATTTGTGACAAACTCTTTTTGACCCTTTCCCTCATACGACAATTCTGCAGCAGACGACTGAACATATTTTGTCAAAAGATAGAAAATCTGTATAATTGAATGGATAACCTATGACTATAAGTGGAAAACATTGTGGCAAAAGGAAAAATTGCTCGTTTTGAGCAATTTCTTCTTTTGTCGCTATGTTTTCTAAAAGCTGTCTTTTGCAGAGGCCTCAGAAAGTGTCTTTATGAGGTAAAGGGTTAAAAGATTTTTCGTTTTTTGCCTAGATGTTTTCAATATTGCCAATTATTTGTATGTTGGAAAGGGTTAAGAGTTTTCGCTGAAATATTTCATTGTTTCCCTGATATTACAACAATTCATAATGAACACTTTATTTGTTTTCTCTCTTTTCTTTTAAGTTCTAAATCCCTTTCTGGTTAAACAAAATTTGGACCAGCAAATGTTCGTTTCACACTCACAGACACATTTTGCCACAATGTTATAATCTCTATTAATTAATCATAATTTTATTTATAGATATTGACCATATATATCTATGCCCAGATAGTATACTGTCTGCTGCAGGTTTTTTGTATGTGGGAAAGGGAATGAATGTATATTGTTTTATGGCGCATCGACAGCTAAGGTCATTTAGCACGCAATTAAATTTAATTATTCATGATCCCTCGGTAAACAAACCAGTACTAGGCTAGAAAATGTGCCTTGCCCAAGGGCACTCCACCATGACCGTAGTGCCGCGACTGGGGATCGAACCCGGGACTCCCGGTTTTGAAATCCCCGACGCTAACCACTCGACGTGGGAAAGGGACTTAAATATGATGTTAGGTATACAAAGAGGCACTCTACTTAGGCATAAGTCAGTTCTAAAAGGGATGTTCGTGTAGCATTATGACCATTCTCACCACCTTGATTGTGTTGTGGTAGAGTGTCGACCTCGGATATGGGAGGATGTGGGTTGATCCCTTGGGTCGTACCATGCAAAGACACTAAAACAAATAGTAATGGTGTTCCCTCCTAAATTGGCAATGAGGATAATGTGGGGTTCAGCCTACATTTAGGACTGACATGCTGGTGTCAAGATTTAAGGACCAGAAGTACCCAGGTAACTTACCCAGGAAAGTCCATGATACAAGGGCGTAACCAGAGAAGAATGTTTTATATGGACTATCCTGTTTTTAGCTCACCTGTGCACGAAGTGCTCAAGGTGAGTTATTGTGATCGCCCTATGTCCGGTGTCCGTAGTCCGTCGTCCGTCAACATTTTCTCCTCTGTAACCGGTGGGTCAACTGGGATGAAACTTCACAGAAAGCCTCCTCTCAATGTCCTCACCAGAATTCCTTAACATTTTTGGGATCCATGCAGAATTCTGGTTTCCATTGCAACGAAATGAAAAAGACTTCTCCTCCGAAAGTGTCAGGCCGATTTTCAAATAATTTTGTAGAAATGTTCCTTGGGTGACACTCTATCAGATTCCTTCAAGCCATGTTGATTGGTTGAAAAACATGGCTGCCAGGGGGGTGGGTCTATTTTGCCTTATATGGCTATAGTGAAAACTTAAAAATTCTTCTTCTCCCAAACTGGTTGGCAGATTTTGAAATTATTTTGTAGAAATGTTCCTTGGGTGACTCTCTATCAGATTCCTTGAAGCCATGTTGATTGGTCGAAAATCATGGCCGCCAGGCGGGGCGGGGCTATTTTGCCTTATATAGCTATAGTGCAAACTAGTGCAAACTTAAAAAAAATCTTCTCCTCCAAAAGTGTCAGGCCGATTTTCAAATAATTTTGTAGAAATGTTCCTTGGATGACCCTCTATCAGATTCCTTCAAGCCATGTTGATTAGTCAAAAAACATGGCCGCCAGGGGGCGGGGCTATTTTGCCTTTTATGGCTATAGTGAAAACTTAAAAAAGTGTCAGGCCGATTTTCAAATAATTTTGTAGAAATGTTCCTAGGGTGACCCTCTATCAGATTCCTTCAAGCCAAGTTGATTGGTTGGAAACTATGCCCGCCAGATGGCGGGGCTTATATAGCTAAAGTGAAAAAGAAATCAGGTGAGCGATTCCAGGGCCATCATGGCCCTCTTGTTTTACAATTTACAGTGTTGATATTCTAAAATGGACAATGGTTGTGGAATTTTCTATACGCACATGCGTATTGTGCATAATGGGCGGTATGCCCTTGATGATACATGTATATCTAAAGATTTGTTGAAAGCGGCATAAAATTAAATTCAAACAAACAAATGAAGCATTTTTAAAGAATAAATAATTGTTTGCAGTCACACTGATAGCTCATTTCACTACATTGTTGTCAAGTTGGAGCTGTGCCATTTTACCCTTTCCCACGTACAACAAATCTGCAGCAGACGACTTTGAAATAATCTCAGCAAAAATGGGGAATATTTCTATAACTGATATGTTATTTATTGAATAGAGCTGAAGACCTTGTGTCACAATGTTTTCAAAAGTTTTCTGCTGCAGAGGCATCAGATTAGCGTCTGAATGAGGGAAAGGATTAAGAAACTAAACTTTTAATGTATTATGGATTTTAAGCTCTTTGAAATGCTATAATCTTTTATGGAAATAGTTTTAACACTGAACTTACTGAATTAAGTTTTATATGAAATCAAATACGGGTCATGTACCACAACCATGACAGCCCGCGTCGTAACCGACTGAGCTACCAGGGCTCGGCCCGATTAAAATTAAAAAATAAATATAACCTTCAATTATCATACATGTGTTAAATGTTGTTTTTCCTACACAGTTTCACAACATCTTCGCTGTCAAACCAATGAAATATAATTGATTCATTGTTTGTTCACACCTAGTGCGTTGAATGGGGTAGTAATACTATAATAGCACTAATATAAAGATATAAAGTCCTTTTTACCGAAATATTACCAATTTACCGAACTTGTCATTTACCGAAACCTTTTTAGCTCACCTGAGCTTTGCTCAAGGTGAGTTATTGTGATCGCCTTTTGTCCAACGTCCGTCGTCCATCGTCCGTCGTCCGTCGTCCATCGTGCGTCAACTTCTTCTCCTCAGTAACCGGTGGGTCAATTGGGATGAAACTTCACAGAAAGCATCCTCTCAATGACCTCCCCAGATTTCCTTCAAATTTTTGGGATCCATGCAGAATTCTGGTTTCCATGCCAACGAAATGAAAAAAACTTCAAAATTCTTCTTCTCCCAAACTGGTTGGCAGATTTTCAAATAATTTTGTAGAAATGTTCCTTGGATGACCATCTGTCAGATTCCTTCAAGCCATGTTGATTGGTCGAAAAACATGGCCGCCAGGGGGGCGGGGCTATTTTGCCTTATATGGCTATAGTGAAAACTCAAAAAATCTTCTTCTCCAAAAGTGTCAGGCTGATTTTCAAATAATTTTGTAGAAATGTTCCTTGGATGACCCTCTATCAGATTCCTTCAAGCCAAGTTGATTGGTGAAAAAACATGGCCGCCAGGAGGGCGGGGCTATTTTGCCTTATATGGCTATAGTGAAAACTTAAAAAATCTTCTTCTCCGAAAGTGTAAGGCCGATTTTCAAATAATTTTGTAGAAATGTTCCTTATATGACCCTCTATCAGATTCCTTCAAGACAAGTTGATTGGTCGAAAAACATGGCCACCAGCGGGGCGGGGCTATTTTGCCTTATATGGCTATAGTGAAAACTTAAAAAATCTTCTTCTCCCAATCTGGTTGGCAGATTTTCAAATAATTTTGTAGAAATGTTCCTTGGATGACCCTCCGTCAGATTCCTTCAAGCCATGTTGATTGGTCGAAAAACATGGCCGCCAGGGGGGGCGGGGCTATTTTGCCTTATATGGCTATAGGGAAAACTTAAAAAATCTTCTTCTCCAAAAGTGTCAGGCCGATTTTCAAATAATTTTGTAGAAATGTTTCTTGGATGACCCTCTATCAGATTCCTTCAAGCCAAGTTGATTAGTCGAAAAACATGGCCGCCAGGGGGGGCGGGGCTATTTTGCCTTATATGGCTATAGTGAAAACTTAAAAAATCTTCTTCTCCGAAAGTGTCAGCCTGATTTTCAAATTTTTTTGTAGAAATGTTACTTGGGTGACCCTCTTTCAGATTCCTTCAAGCCATGTTGATTGGTCAAAAAACATTGCCACCAGGGGGGGCGGGGCTATTTTGCCTTATATGGCTATAGTGAAAACTTAAAAAATCTTCTTCTCCGAAAGTGTCAGGTGGATTTTCAAATAATTTTGTAGAAATGTTCCTAGGGTGACCCTCTATCAGATTCCTTCAAGCCAAGTTGATTGGTCGTAAACTATGGCCGCCAGGGGCGGGGCTTATATAGCTAAAGTGAAAAAAAAAAAAAAATCAGGTGAGCGATTCCAGGGCCATTATGGCCCTCTTGTTTCATCTTAGAGTCAATCAAAATTTGACTGTCTGTATTCCATAACTACAGTTAAACCTGTGATAAAGACTACCTTGAAATAGCATTTCCCAGTCTTTAACCCTTTCCCTCATACGACAATTCTGCAGCTGACGACTTTGAACATATTTTGTCAAAACATAGAAAATCTTCATAATTGAATGGATAACCTATGACGAAAAGAGGAAAACATTGTGGCAAAAGGAGAAATTGCATGTTTTGTGCAATTTCTTCTTTTGTCACTATGTTTTCAAAACGCCGTCTGCTGCAGAGGCGTCAGAAAGCGTCTATATGAGGGAAAGGGTTAAGTAAGCGCACTATTAGTTTCACAATTGCTCATTTTCTGCATAAATGACTCCTGCAAAGATAAGACCACCAGTCCTGTGAACAAGGACCAGATTGTTGTTGTCCCATGGTTGGTATTTATACACAGGTTTTCACCACATGTCTATAATTCGATGGTTTCATGCAAAACGGTTGTAACTACATCTTGAACAAGTTGTAGTTACAACCGTTTTGCATGAAGCCTTCGTATTGTTATCAAGATCTTTTCCAAGCAGATGACTCTGAACTTACAAAGTATCATATCAGCTGACAACTTTTGGAAACATTATGGCAAAAGGAGAAATTCCACAATGTTACTGCTTTTAAAGAGATTGTTCATATGTTTCTAATGCCATATGTTTTGATTTGTTGTATGTTGGAAAAAAGTAATGTTACGGTCAAGGGTTTAAACTTATTTGTCAATATTTTCTTTCACTGTTTGCCATTTATTATGATTTGTAATGGATAGTATTAAAAGCATACATGTTCATAATTTTTATAGCAGAATAATAGGGTTAATTAGTCGCCGGGCAGAAGCCCGCGACTTCTATTTTTAATAGCTTTTCGGAAATCACATGGGAGGGCGGCTTATTATTAGAAAGAAACAAATCTAGATGATTTGAACATATTACAATTGTGGTTGTTTACGAACACTAATAAATGACACATCTAAAATGAAATAAATATTCCGATTTTTTGATGTTTGCAGTTTTTTTTATTTCACTCGCATTTAAGTTTTTTGTCTTATTTACGAAGACAAAAGTGGTCCCTTCAAGACGTGAAACAACACCCCCTAATGCAGACTCTTATGTGTCATCATTGAGGTCAATTTCGGATTCTCCTTTTAATAGCAATTTTAACTTACTAAATGTTGTTTTCATGTTCAAAGAGATGTCTTGATTTGTGTAGAATTCATTTAATAATGTTAATCCATGAATATCTAAAGTAGGAACTGTTTCTAAGCTAAATATAGACCCTATTCTGTTGTGTAGTTTCGTGACCTTTAACATCGATTTTCGCGCATGCGCATTTCGATATGAAAAAGCGAGTGATATTATTTTATTTTAGACAAGTACAAGACGAATGTTTGACGCAAAGCGTCAAAGAGAAGCCGCAATATTTCGTTGTACATGTAGAAATAAGAAAAAAAGAACATTTTTAAATCCACAAACAATAGAACAATTTAAACTGTAGACGGTAAGTAATGCTGATATATTTCTCCTTTTGAAGACTTTTGTTTTCTTCAAATTACCTCCCTTTAAAGCAATACCAGGATATTTACCTTGTGATTCGAATAAGATTGACAAACATTGAAATTATATGAATGAATACTATTATTTAAATAAGTAACAACAGCAAAATTAAATTTAAGCCAAGATAAATGCACACATTTCGTTAATTTTTGATAGATACCCTAATGTATAGATATGTGTATATAATTTATAAGCAAATGTTTTCATTTCAACGTTCCTAATGTTTGAATAGACTAAGGAAAGTCAAGAATGCATAAATCAATCAATGCAGTCTTTTCCGGCGACATTGATGCCTTGCATCAACTTTCTCTTGTAAATACTATAATCCTTTCTCATGTCCTTATAGCACAAATGGCCTTTTAACCCATTACTTCACACAGACGACATTTGACACCTGCTATTGAACATGACTTTTGCTCAAAACAAGCCATTTCATTTTAAATTGCAATATTTTCAACTCTTTATCAATATAAATCTTTCAGTTTTCTAGATTGTTGAAATTGTTTGTCTGATGATTGTGAAGCAGAAGACCTTTGAAAGTCATGTGAAGTAATGGGTTAATCCATAACCCTTTTCCTCATACGCACAATTCTGCAGCAGACGACTTTGAACATATTTTGTCAAAAAATAGAAAAATCTCTATAATTGAATGGATAACCTATGACTACAAGTGGAAAACATTGTGTCAAAAGGAAAACGAGCAATTTCTTCTTTTGTCACTATGTTTTCAAAAAGCCGTCTGCTGCAGAGGCGTCAGAAAGTGTCTTTATGAGGGAAAGGGTTAATTACCTGATACAGATGTCTTTTAAAATTATAAATTGATACCACTGCAAGCAAAGTTTTTGCATACCAACCTGATAATTCTTCGTCCGTTTGTTGGCTGATTCAGGTCATGAAAGTGGTTGGTCAGAACTATAATGGTTTGTCCATTGGTTTTAGTTTCTGGTTTTGTGAAGCAACTCTTTCTTCAATTCCTGATATATTTTAACCCTTTCCCACATACAACAAATCTGCAGCAGACAATTTGAAAACATAGCAACAATTAAAAACCTGAAAATTTCCGTAAAAGATAGCTTGATGGTTTATTAAGTTGGAAACATTGAGACTAAAAGAGAAATTGCTCATGATGAGCAATTTCACCTTTGTCAGAATGCATTCAAAAGTCGTCTTCTGCAGAGGCATCAGAAAGTGTCTCTATGTGGGGAAGGGTTAACCCATTACTTCACATGACTTTTTCAAAGGTCGTGATCAGACGAACAATTTCACCAATCTAGAAAAACTGAAAGATTTATATTGGTAAAGAATTGAAAATATTGCAATAAAAAGTGAAATTACTCGTTTTGAGCAATTTCACCTTTTATTGCAATGTTTTCAAAAGTCGTCTGCAACAGCAGGCGTCAAATGTCGTCTATGTGAAGTAATGGGTTAAGTCCAGAAAACAGTTGTCTGTGGGTCGAAGCTTTGACTTTTGTTATGGTTTCCTTAGAACATTCATGTTATTTAACAAGATCACAGACTTCTCTCTTTATTTGTTCAATGCATAATTCACTGGGAAAATACATTTCCTAAAACATGTTTAAATTGATGTAAAACACTGGACAATGGTATGAACCGCTGATTTATCACATGCAGTCATTATTTTGACTGGTCCAAGTTGAGTTAATAAATTATCTATTGAGTAGATCAGACCAATGATCAGACCAATGTAATAAAACTAGACTGTATTAGCATTATCTTTTATCAAACTCGTAGTAACTTCTAATCTATGCCTTAGTAATCAACTGTAAACAAGTTGGAATTGATGTAAAAACCGCTGATTTATCACATGCAGTCATAATGTTTTGACTGGTCCAAGTTGAGTTAATATATTATATATGGAGTCAGATCAACATAATAAGTAATAAAGCTAGACTGTATTACCATCATCTTTTATCAAACTCTACTTAAATCTATGCCTATTAACTGTAAACAAGTTGGAAATTGATGTAAAAACCGCTGATTTATCACATGCAGTCATAATTGTTTTGACTGGTTCAAGTTGAGTTAATAATTGATCTATGGAGTCAGACCAAAGTAATAAAGCTTGACTGGGTCACCATTATCTTATATCAAATTGGACTTATCTAGGCACTTCAACTGAATAAATATGTCTTTTAGAAGCACCTAGTCTTGTAAAAACAGGTTTCTTTTGTCTTTACTGTTCAGAACGTAATCTGGGGTGGAGGGACTCTCTCCAGTGCTTTATCTCCATAGTCAGAAATAGCGTACAGTTTTGTTTTAAACTTTTTTTGTACTGTGAAAACTTGAACATGACTGTGCTAATACAATGTGCACAGTCTTGTTTGAGTTTTGTCACTGGTTTTTACAATGAAAGGTGTTTTTTGTTTGCGCGGCTAAAAGATATAATGTATCAAACCGTGTGCTGATTTACAAAAGAACCATCCATGCATTAGATTGGAAAAAAGAAAAGGTTGACAAGTCATATCTGTGCTCCTGACTTTGATTGTCTTTGAACATTTTTTTAGTCTATTAGAGACCAGACAAGGAGGGGACCAGACAAGGAGGGGGGGTGGTGGGGGGGGGGGGGGGGGGGGGGTTTACAGCTCGTTTCCCAACATTATCTTTCTTATAATTCAAGCAAACCCTATGATGTGGGTACTCGAATGGACCGTCTCATTGAGACAATTAAGTCTTTTGAGCATCCACAAGATAGGGTTAGAGTGTCAGTTACAGATTTACGAATATGCAAATCGCACCTTATCTGTCACAGCTGAGACTGCCAATCTTGTGATTAGCTTTACCCTTTCCATAAAACATTGCCACTTTTGATGCCCCTATAACAGATGATTTCAGAAATCATTGCAGAAAAGTTAGAAATCACTCATAATCTCTCCTTTTACCAGCATTTTTTTCAACCCCTATAATAGAAGCTAATATATGAATGATTCTAAATTCTTTGTATAGAGAAAAAAATAATCGATATCATAATCAATATTTTTTATCTTTCTTCTATGTGTGTTACATCATGAGTTCAATGTTCTGCCAGCCAAGTTCCCACATATAGACGCTCTCTGACGCCTCTGCAGCAGATGACTTTTGAAAACAGTGTGGCAAAAGGAGAAATTGCTCATAATGCAGTTTGGTTGTATGTGGGAAAGGGTTAAGAGAATGCCACAGTTCTGTTATTCAAACTTATATTAGCCGAGCCCCGGTAGCTCAGTCGGTAGAGACACGGGCTGTCAATCCAGAGGTTGTGAGTTCAAATCCCGGCTCGGCCAACTTTCTTTCCGACGATTGACAAAAGTCAATGTGACATGCGTCATTAGGCTTAGTCCACCAATGGGCTAAGTCTATGTTGAAAAGCAGCCAGTTGCTTGGGAAGTTTGTTGTGTGGAGTACTGCTGTGAAAAAAACAGGAAATGCATAAGCAGGTGAACTGGCCGCCGTGATATAACTGAGAAATTGTAAAAAACGGCGTTAAACCCCAATCAAACAATTAATAAATCAAACTTATATTATCTTCTGAATCTTCGGACCACATGAGCATGCATTACTGCCGGCTTATTTGAAATGAACCCTTTACCACGTACAACAAACCTGAAGCAAACAGGCTTTAAAGCAAAACTATAGAAAATCTCTCTAAATGATTATTGAATCAATTTTAAAAAATTATGCTGCATTAATGGAGATTATACCATTGTGGCAAAATGTGTCTGTGGGTGTGAAACAATTATTTGCTGGTCCAAACTTTGTTTAACCAAAAGAAGGATTTAGAACTTGTAAGAAAGAGAGAAAACAAATAAATCTTCGTACGGGATCTGCTACAAAAACCAGTATTCTTTAAAAGCCTGAAACATTGTTTATGTAAATAAATACGTTTCAAGCCTTTGTCACATACAAGAAATCTTCGCAAAGATCAGAGTAAGACAAAAATATGGAAAATAATCTATTAATGAATGTTTGTAATAACGTTATGTAGTTTCACATTATAAGCAGTTTCTCATATTGTCACAATGTTTTCAAAAGTCTGCGGTTGCAGATGTGTCATAATGCATCTTCTTGTGGGAAAGGGTTAAACATTTCTTCTCATCTTTCTTTCATATTGATGACTCTTTCTTGGAAAATTCACCTTAAATATTCTCTTTAATCTTCAATAAAAAAGTGTTTTATAAGCATGCCACAAAATGCTTTTTCGATCCTTTGAGGGTTTTCTCTTAATTTGACTGTTTATGCATATTTAAAGCTATTTTTTTACCATGGCTGAAGTTACCTTGATAGTTCCATTTACCAAACACTGTAAATGAACCCCGGATCCGTGTCTCTTAAACAGACTGTAGCAGGTTTTAAGCAATTTCTCCTTTTTCTCACAATTTCAGAAGGCATCGATCTTCTGCAAATGCATCTTAAAGTCATCTGTATAATATTAACCCTTTCCCTTATATAGACGCTTTCTGACGCCTCTGCAGGAGACAGCTTTTAAAAAACATGGTGACAAAAGAAGAATGAGCAATTTCTCCTTTTGTCACCAAGATTTCAACTCGATTCAATTGTTGTTTTGTTTTCAAAGCCGACTGCTGCAGATCTGTTGTATGTGGGAAAGGGTTTAAGGATGAAGATGTTAATTAACCCTCAAACAGACACATTTTGAAAATATTTTGGAATAGGTTGAGAACTGACAATCGGCAATTGCTCATTTTCCCACAATGTTATGTCATTCTAGCTTTGTACTTTCCGTTGCAGAGTTATTCCATTTTTGTTCCAGATGTTTTTGTACAGCAGATTCTATGTTAAAATGAGATTTTTAAACCCTTTACCTCATACCGACGCATTCCAATGCCTCTTATCATCAGCAGCAACTTTTGAAAACACTGGCAAAAGGACAAATTGCTCAAAATGAGCTAGCTTTCTCTATTTGCCACAATGTTTTCAACACTATCAACTAGTTATACATTCATGTTTAGAGATTTTCCATATTTTTGTCTAGATGTTTTCAAAGTCGTCTGCAATAGAACTGCTGTATGTGGGAAAGGGTTAAAATAAAACAAAGGAGTACAATAAGTGTCACCGATACAAATCCATTAGACATGATGGTCTTAGATGGGCTTATTTGCATCTACATGTATTACAAAATTTACATTTTAAACGTCTGCCACATAACCAAGGGCTTCAAACTGATTAGGATTTATACAAGCCTGTGAATACACAAGGGTGCAGATATTTGTACTTGAAAAAATTATCACTGTTTCTACTTCAACATGTCTGAAAATGTTTTAATATATGATGCCCCAGTTATGTTAGATGACTTTGGACAAAAATGGTTTGATAATGAGAATTCGGGCATGCTAAACTATCCCTTTCCAATTTACAAATATTCAAATAATTTAATTTGATAAAGGGTTTGAAGCATAAATAATGAGTTACTTATCAGTTTACAGGTATGCCTTTTTCAGACATTATTGTGGTGATTAAACTGTCAATAAATCATACTTATTGATCATCCAAACAGATTTACACAATGATTCTATGGCCTCACACATTGAAGAGGCAAAAAACTGAGAAAAATGAGAGTTAGTAAAAAAGTAATTTTTAGTAGTTGATCATATCTGTCTTTTATCTTTACAAAAAATATTCCTTTTTATAATATATTTAGATCAAAGTTTGGTCATTATATCTGTAATACAAATGTGAAACAGTTTTATAAAAACATTCATAAATATTTAATGCAATTGCATAGCAGATCAAATACTGTAGTATGTCGGAATGCCATATAAGTCTGTTCCATTCCAAACAAATTATTTCCCTTTCACACATACTATAAATCTGCAACAACAACTTTGAAACATTTAAACATATTTATATCAGCAGCTTCTCATTTCACTACAATGCTTTTTAAAACCAATGGGCTGCAGATACCTTTTGGAAATGATTAATAATTGAATAAATACCAAGACAAGATTTTTCCATCATGTTAATTTTATGTGTGTTTTTTTTGTAAAATAAGCATGATAAGAGAAAAATTCCCTTTGACAAAAATGATTAATGACATTTAGATTAATATTGAATTATGTTTGCCCTTGTCCCT
Source organism: Serripes groenlandicus (assembly GCA_031761405.1). Lineage (NCBI taxonomy): Eukaryota > Metazoa > Mollusca > Bivalvia > Cardiida > Cardiidae > Serripes > Serripes groenlandicus. Next base: position 93,759 of record JASEVX010000090.1, read on the forward strand.
GCAAAAGGCCATACTTTCAAATTGACCTTTAATCTCACTCTCAATCTAATTTCAAATTCTGAAAAGTTATTGGTCCTGTTAGTTGGAGCTGAGAAAGCTTAAAGCAATTACAGGTATACGATTAAATTAGAAATGCAAATTAATGGCCTCTGACCAGATTACATCCTTGAACCTTTATGGTCCTTCAACAGGGGCCTTTGTTATCTTGGTATTTTATGATTGAAATAAAAAGGTTATGTTACCTTTGTTTTTAGTGTAATGATATGTTTACTTTATTCTGAGGGCAGTTATACAAATTATGTTACTTTAATGTTATTGCTCTTTGGACAATGATTTGTTTTTTTGACAGCAATATGTAAACTTTGTTCTTAGGGCAATAGTATGTTTATGTAACTTTAATGTTCTTGTTCTTTGGTAAATGATATGTAAACTTTGTTTTTATGGTAGTGATATATTAACTTTGTTGTTTGGTAAATGATCTATAAACATTGTTGTTTGGGCAGTAATATGTTATCTTTGCTCTTTGGGCGATGACATATGTTAGCATTGTTTTTATGATCCTTTAGCAGTAAAATGCTAACACTATTCTTATGGCAGTGATAGGTTACCATTGTTCTTTGGGCAGTGTTATGTTAAGTTTGCTCTTTGAACAATGCCATGTTAACATAGTTCTTTGGACAATGTCATGTTAACTTTGTTCTTTTGGTAGTGATATGTTAACTTTGCTCTTTGAACAATGCCATGATAATGTTGTTCTTTGGGCAGTGACATGTTAATTTTGCTGGATGAACAATGCCATGTTAACATTGTTCTTTTGGTAGTGCTATGTTAAGATTGTTCTTTGGACAATGACATGTTAATTTTGCTGGATGAACAATGCCATGTTAACATTGTTCTTTTGGTAGTGATATGTTAAGATTGTTCTTTGGACAATGACATGTTAACATTGTTATATGAACAATGTCATGTTAACATTGTTCTATGGACAATGCCATGTTAACATTGTTCTTTTGGTAGAGATATGTTAACATTGCTCTTTGGACAATGACATGTTAACAATTTGTTCTTTGGACACTGCCATGTTAACATTGTTCTTTGGGCAGTGATATGTTAATTTTGCTCAATGAACAATGCCATGTTAACATTGTTCTTTGGGTAGTGATATGTTAACATTTCTCTTTGGACAATGACATGTTAACATTGTTCTTTTGGGCAATGACATGTTAACGTTGTTCTTTGGGCAGTGATATGTTAATATTTGCCTTTTGGACAAATTGCCATGTTAACATTGTTCTTTTGGACAATGCCATGTTAACATTGTTCTTTTGGTAGTGATATGTTAACTTTGCTCTTTGGACAATGACATGTCAACTTTGTTCTGAAGTGATATATGTTCTTTGGGAAGTGATATGTTTACTTTATTTTGAGAGCAGTGATATGTTAACTTTGGTCTTTGGACAATATCACATAAACAATGTTAATGTTGTTATTTGGGCAGTGATATGTTAATGTTTTATTTGGAGAATGACATGTTAACGTTGTTCTTTGGGCAGTGAAATGTTAACTTTATTTTGAGAGCAGTAGTATGTTAAGATTGTTCTTTGGTCAATGACATGTTAAAATTGTTCTTTGGACAATGACATGTTAACATTGTTCTTTGGGCAGTTATGTATGGTATCATGGTTCTTTGGGCAGTGATATGTTAAAAGAAATTCTTCGGGCAGTAATATGTAAATGTTAACATTGTTCTTCAGACAATGACATGTTAACATGGTTCATTAAATTTTGGCAGTTATAATTTTACCCCCTTCGAAAAAAAGGGGGTATATAGGAGTCGGTTCGTCGGAAGCCATATAGGAGTCACTGTGCCGGTCTCTCGGTCAGAAGCCATATTTTGTCCAGCCTATATATTTCTTACAAACCACTGGGTGGAATTTCAATCAAATTTAAATGAAGCTTCTATACCAAGAGGAGATGTGCATATCCTAAAGGTTTACAATTGCATGTTATTTTACAGAGTTATGGCCCTTTTACTTATTAAGTTATGGTGTAGGTCAAGGTGCTGTTTTGGGGGTATTTATCATCTTTTGCATATTTTACAAAAACAGATTTAACTTTTACAATTGTAATTAACCTTTTCCTGCATAAAGCAAAGACTTCGAAAACATCTTAACAAATGTATGGCAAATATCTATAAATGAAAGTATAATCATGGAATTATAGATGAATAGATTATAGTGGCAAAATTTGTCTGCTGTAAAATGTTTCTGCTTGTGTGAAAGGATTTATCTTTTTGGTCCACAATTTTTCAAAAAGGTATTAAGAACTTGAAGAAAAGAGAATAGGTGTGAATTGAATATTTATCTCATTTATTCTGCTCTTCAATTGTTATATATACTCCAAAAGGAATCAAGTAAAAGTAGATTGTCCTTTCTGATAATTAAAATACCATTTTGCTCTTTCTTTACCTCTCATTCAATGGCCTGTAATTGAGTATTGAAGTGTTAGGTTATTGAATTTGAATCCTTATTTTCTACATTGTCAGTGTTTACCTTTTACCTTACATATGTTTTGAATCATCTGCTTTGAAAACATCTGAACAAAAAATTGTTTCATCTAGAAAACTTTCTTGTTTCAAGCATAATTATGTCTCCCCCTGTATACAGGGGAGATATATTGTTTTTGTCCTTGATGTCTGTCTGTCTGTCTGTCTGTCTGTTCGTCCCCAAAATCTTGTCCGATCCATATCTCCCAGACGGCTTGAAGGATTTTCATGAAACTTGGGTCACATGTTCACCTCATCAAGGCGACGTGCAGAACCCGCGTCTCGACAATATAGGGTCAAGGTCAAGGTCACGCTTGAAGGTCAAAGGTTTGAGGCTTTATTTTGTGTCCGCTCCATATCTCCCAGACGGCTTGAAGGATTTTCATGAAACTTGGGTCACATGTTCACCTCATCAAGGCGACGTGCAGAACCCGCGTCTCGACAATATAGGGTCAAGGTCACGCTTGAAGGTCAAAGGTTTGAGGCTTTATTTCGTGCTGCTCCATATCTCCGAGACGGCTTGAAGGATTTTCATGAAACTTAGGTCACATGTTCACCTCATCAAGGCGACGTGCAGAACCTGCGTCTCGACAATATAGGGTCAAGGTCAAGGTCACGCTTGAAGGTCAAAGGTTTGAGGCTTTATTTCGTGTCCACTCCATATCTCCGAGACGGCTTGAAGGATTTTCATGAAACTTGGGTCACATGTTCACCTCATCAAGGCGACGTGCAGAACCCGCGTCTCGACAATATAGGGTCAATGTCAAGGTCACGCTTGAAGGTCAAAGGTTTGAGGCTTTATTTCGTGTCCGCTCCATATCTCCCAGACGGCTTGAAGGATTTTCATGAAACTTGGGTCACATGTTCACCTCATCAAGGTGACGTGCAGAACTTGCGTCTCGACAATATAGGGTCAATGTCAAGGTCACGCTTGAAGGTCAAAGGTTATAGGCTTTATTTTGTGTCCGCTCCATATCTCCCAGACGGCTTGAAGGATTTTAATGAAACTTTGGTCACATGTTCACCTCATCAAGGCGACGTGCAGAACCCGTGTCTCGACAATATAGGGTCAAGGTCACGCTTGAAGGTCAAAGGTTTGAGGCTTTATTTCGTGTCCGCTCCATATCTCCAAGATGGCTTGAAAGATTTTCATGAAACTTGGGTCACATGTTCACCTCATCAAGGCGACGTGCATAACCCGCGTCTCGACCATACCGGGTCAAGGTCAAGGTCATGTTTGAAGGTAAAAGGTTTGAGGCTTTATTTTGTGTCAACTCCATATCTCCAAGACGGTTTGAAGGATTTTCATGAAACTTGGGTCAGATGTTCACCTCATCAAGGCGACGTGCAGAACCCGCGTCTCGACCATACTGGGTCAAGGTCACGCTTGAAGGTCAAAGGTTTGAGGCTTTATTTTGTGTCCACTCCATATCTCCTTAAAGGATTTTCATGATACGTGGGTCACATGTTCACCTCATCAAGGCCACGTGCAGAACCCGCGTCTCGACCATACCGGTTCAAGGTCAAGGTCATGCTTGAAGGTCAAAGGTTTTAGGCTTTATTTCGTGTCCACTCAATATCTCCAAGACGGCTTGAAGGATTTTCATGAAACTTGGGTCAGATGTTCACCTCGTCAAGGCGACGTGCAGAACCCGCGTCTCGACCATACTGGGTCAAGGTCAAGGTCACGCTTGAAGGTCAAATGTTTGAGGCTTTATTTTGTGTCCGCTCCATATCTCCTTAAAGGATTTTCATGAAACTTGGGTCACATGTTCACCTCATCAAGGCGACGTGCAGAACCCGCGTCTCCACCATACCGGTTAAAGGTCAAGGTCACGCTTGAAGGTCAAAGGTTTTAGGCTTTATTTCGTGTCCAGTCAATATCTCCAAGACGGCTTGAAGGATTTTCATGAAAATTTGGTCACATGTTCACCTCATCAAGGCGACGTGCAGAACCCGCGTCTCGAACATACTGGGTCAAGGTCAAGGTCACGCTTGAAGGTCAAAGGTTTGAGGCTTTATTTTGTGCCGCTCCATATCTCCAAAACAGCTTAAAGAATTTTCATGAAACTTGGGTCACATGTTCACCTCATCAAGGCGACGTGCAGAACCCGCGTCTCGACCATACCGGTTCAAGGTCAAGGTCACGCTTGAAGCTCAAAGGTTTTAGGCTTTATTTCCTGTCCACTCAATATCTCCAAGACGGCTTGCTTATGTTTAGCAACAGTTGTTAACTGTTTTGAAAAATACTTCAGTCTTGAATGTTACAGCTGCAGTAAAAATATGTGTTTCTGTAAACCATTTGAAATCATGTCCACTTTGTACCAGGTCAAGACAAAACATTAGTAATTAAAAATTGAGTACTGTCCAACTTGGTCAAATTTTTGTTTGTCTGCTTTATAGGTTGGAATGTTTTGAGAGATTTTGACAGATATTTGAGGGGGAGACATATGTTTTTGTCAAAACAATTCTAGTTTTATACTAAGTTGGACACATTGGGGAAGAAGATGAAATTTTGTCCTTGTCCATCAATATTTTCCTTTGTCATTGACTGTTGAGACACCAAAAGTAATCTGTTGCATGGTTATTTCAATGTTGGAAAGGAAGGTTAAATTTCTTTACAATAAAAGAGCTTTCATTTCAAAAGGATTTGACATGAGATTTATCAACAGTATTTCTGTTATATATTAGCAAAAGTCCACTTATCCCTTTCCCACATACAAAAGCGGGAGGTCGCGGGTTCGATACCCAGCCGAGTCATACCAAAGACTTAAAGGAATCCGCTGTGGTTGAGTGGTTAGCGTCGGGGATTTCGAAACCGGGTGTCCCGGGTTCGATCCCCAGTCGCGGCACTACGGTCATGGTGGAGTGCCCTTGGGCAAGGCACACTTTCTAGCCTAGTACTGGTTTGTTTACCCAGGGATCATGAATAATTAAATTTAATTGCGCGCTAAATGACCTTAGCTGTCGATGCGCCATAAAACAATATACATTCATACATTCATTCATACCAAAGACTTAAAAAATGGAAGTGGCTGCCCTCATAGGCCCTCTGGGTAATACGGGGTTAGCATTTTGACTGACGGGCTGGTGTCAGGATAAATGGACCAGTAGTACTGGTAACTCAATTCCCAGGAAGTGGCGTAAATTACCAATTAATCCACCAATCATCCCACATACAACAAATATGTAGCGAACGACTTTGAAAACAGCAATATCAAAATATGGAATATCTCAATAGGCTGCTAGTATAATTAGTGAATGAAGTTGAAAACATTGTGGCAAAAGGTGAAATTGCTCATCATGAGCAATTTCTCCTTTTATCACAGTGTTTTCAGGGATCAAACAAGGGTTGCCAGTTCTCTGATCCTGGATAGCTAACCAATTGTCCATGGTCGACAGATTACAATCTTAAATAAAGAAAAATACATCCACTGTGTATCATGAAATTCTATCAAACTAATTTATTTTACCCGTTCGTACATGTATAATTGTAGACGCGTTCTGACATATCTTCAGAAACAATATTGGCAAAGTGGCCAGAGGAGAAAGGGCTCATATGAACAATTTCCTCATTTGCCTCAATGTTTTTAACTTAATTAGATAAATATACTTTTATTTGTGGCGATTTTCAATATTTTTGCCTAAATGTTTATAAAGTCAGGTGCTGCAGATTTGTTGTATGACGGAAAGGGTTAAAAAAAAAAAGTGAAGATAAAGAAGACAAACAAACATATTATAATTACCCTTGGTAGGGGGTATAGTCATTTAAGTTTTAATTATTCCTTCAATTTGAGAACATACCTGTCTATTAACAATGAAAAGCACATTGAAACTGTATACGAGGCATGCTCACCTAAAACCAACCTATATTTATAATAGAGCTTTTTTACAAGAATTAGTGTTGAAAGTGACCAAAATTACACGTCCATACCATATGATCTAAATGTACTCTGTATTTAACCAATGAATGGCTTTTGGAATGTTTCTTTGACTTATAAGTGAACGATTTGCAGATCCTGATAAAATATAAGTTTGGATGTGCAGGGTGATCTGAATTTAGACTTGTCTCAACCTTTCACAAATAATTAAATGCACCTCGATCTGCAGCGGACGACTTTTGAAAACTTTGTGACAAAGCAGAAATTGCACATGATGAGTCTTCATTATGACCTCAACCCCAGGGATCAAACCCGGTTCTTCAAATCTCGAGGCAAACTCTTTTATCACTACAATGCAAGTTCCATCCATGGCGCTCAGGATTGTGATGTTAAAACATTACAAACGACTCGCTGGTGTCAGGATTGTGATGTTAAACATTACGATCGACTCCCTGGTGTCAGGATTGTGATGTTAAACATTACAAACAAATCACTGGTGTCAAGATTGTGATGTTAAACATTACGAACAACTCACTGGTGTCAGGATTGTGATGTTAAACATTACAAACGACTCGCTGGTGTCAAGATTGTGATGTTAAACATTACGAACAACTCACTGGTGTTAGGATTGTGATGTTAAACATTACGAACGACTCGCTGGTGTCAGGATTGTGATGTTAAACATTACAAACGACTCGCTGGTGTCAAGATTGTGATGTTAAACATTACGAACAACTCACTGGTGTCAGGATTGTGATGTTAAACATTACAAACGACTCGCTGGTGTCAAGATTGTGATGTTAAACATTACGAACAACTCGCTGGTGTTAGGATTGTGATGTTAAACATTACGAACGACTCGCTGGGGTCAGGATTATGATGTTAAACATTACAAACGACTCGCTGGTGTCAAGATTGTGATGTTAAACATTACGAACAACTCACTGGTGTTAGGATTGTGATGTTAAACATTACGAACGACTCGCTGGGGTCAGGATTATGATGTTAAACATTACAAAGAACTTGCTGGTGTCAGGATAACTGAGCCAGTAGTAATGGTCTGGTAACTTTAACCAGGACTTGCCATGATATTATTGAAAAATTGGTGAAATCTAAATGGTGTCAAACACAAAACATACAAACTACACCACTGAATTCGTTCAATCCAAAGGGTTGTTATAATCCTTATACATAACATACTTTTTATACAATAACAATTGAATCCATAGATAGTGTGTCTTTCAGAATTATTCATTTCCTATAAAAGAAACATGCATTTTATTAATGAATAATACATGTCTATTCATTACCCAGCTTATTCATTGTGAGCAATTTGAAATGCTTAGCTAGTGGTATTGTTGTTGTGGTCCACAGGGGGGGTTTCCAGTTTTATGTAGAAATCATGATAAGTAAATTGATATTTATCCCACAATATATCTTTAATAACTCAACCTAACCTATTTTGTGGGTGCTCACATAATTATCTCAGCAAGACAACACTTTTAAAACCTTTTTACCATATACAGATGCTTTACAGCAGGCACATTTTGAAAACAAAATTTGAGTCTATTGGACAAATTGCCCAAAGCATGCAATTCTTGTTTTTAGCTCACCTGTGCACGAAGTGCTCAGGGTGAGTTATTGTGATCGCCCTATGTCCGGCGTCCGTTGTCCGTCGTCCGTCAACATTTTCTCCTCTGTAACGGGTGGGTCAACTGGGATGAAACTTCACAGAAAGCATCCTCTCAATGTCCTCACCAGAATTCCTTAAAATTTTCGGGATTCATGCAGAATTCTGGTTTCCATGGCAACGAAATGAAAAAACTTCAAAATTCTTAAAAAATCTTCTCCTCCGAAAGTGTCAGGCCGATTTTCAAATAATTGTGTAGAAATGTTCCTCGGGTGACCCTCTATCAGATTCCTTCAAGCCATGTTGATTGGTCGAAAAACATGGCCGCCAGGGGGGGCGGGGCTATTTTTCCTTATATGGCTATAGTGCAAACTTAAAAAATCTTCTTCTCCAAAAGTGTCAGGCCGATTTTCAAATAAATTTGTAGAAATGTTCCTTGGGTGACCCTCTATCAGATTCCTTCAAGCCATGTTGATTGGTCAAAAACATGGCCGCCAGGGGGCGGGGCTATTTTGCCTTTTATGGTTATAGTGCAAACTTAAAAAATCTTCAACATCTTCTCCTCAGTAACCGGTGGGTCAATTGGGATGAAACTTCACAGAAAGCATCCTCTCAATGACCTCACCAGAATTCATTCAAATTTTTGGGATCCATGCAGAATTCTGGTTTCCATGGCAACGAAATGAAAATAACTTCAAAATTCTACTTCTCCCTAACTGGTTGGCAGATTTTGAACTTATTTTGTAGAAATGTTCCTTGGATGACTCTATCAGATTCCTTGAAGCCATGTTGATTGGTCGAAAAACATGGCCGCCAGGGGGGGCGGGGCTTTTTTGCCTTATATGGCTATAGTGAAAACTTAAAAAATCTTCTTCTCCAAAAGTGTCAGGCCGATTTTCAAATAATTTTGTAGAAATATTCCTTGGATGACCCGCTATCAGATTCCTTTAAGCCATGTTGATTGGTCGAAAATCATGGCCGCCAGGGGGGGCGGGGCTTTTTTGCCTTATATAGCTATAGTGCAAACTTAAAAAATCTTCTCCTCCAAAAGTGTCGGGCCGATTTTCAAATAATTTTGTAGAAATGTTCCTTGGATGACCCTCTATCAGATTCCTTCAAGCCATGTTGATTGGTCAAAAAACATGGCCGCCAGGGGGCGGGGCTATTTTGCCTTTTATTGCTATAGTGAAAACTTAAAAAATCTTCTCCTTCAAAAGTGTCAGGCCGATTTTCAAATAATTTTGTAGAAATGTTCCTAGGGTGACCCTCTATCAGATTCCTTAAAGCCAAGTTGATTGGTTGGAAACTATGCCCGCCAGATGGCGGGGCTTATATAGCTAAAGTGAAAAAAAAAAATCAGGTGAGCGATTCCAGGGCCATCATGGCCCTCTTGTTTCAGTAATTTATGCCTTCATTTTAAGAGATTTTATATGTGTTTGTCTAGATTTTTCACTGTTTCAGGAAATACTTTAAAAATGGTAGTAAATTGGCTTTCTCCTTGGTCCTCAGAATTGTGGGGACGTTAGCATTTCATTTTGACTGACTCGCAGGTATCCGGATAAATAAACCAGTAAAAAAAAATAAAAAAAAATCAATAAATCTACTTTGAAAAATCTCTATAATTTATATTATGCAAGTATAAATATTGATTATAGTTAAAAACATTGGGGCAAAAGGAGAATTCACTCATTATGGGTAAAATTCTTCTTTCATCAAATTGTTAAAAAATAAATATTGCTGTCATTTAAAGCTTACAGGATTTTAAGTCTTTAATAATGGTATGTCTATTATAGGTAAAAATGAATGATTTAAACCTTTCCCACATGTGCATACACCAAATGTTGGAAAAATGTTGGCAAACATTAGCCAAAATCTCTTTAACCCTTTCCCTCATATAGATGCCTTCTGACGCCTCTGCAGCAGACAGCTTTTTGAAAACATAGCGACAAAAGAAGAAAAGTGCAATTTCTCCTTTTGCCACAATGTTTTTCACTTTTTGTCTTAGGTTATATATCCATTCAACTATGGAGATTTTTTCTATGTTTTGACAAATGATTTCAAAGTCGTCTGCTGCAGAATTGTTGTATGTGGGAAAGGGTTAAATCTCTATAAATGAAAAAAGTATGGTTATTGAATTGAGTTGAAAGCATTGAGGCAAATGGAGAAATAGCTCATTTTAAGTCACGCTCTATTCAAAAGGGTGTCTGCTGGAGATGTGTCTGAAAGTCACTGAAAATGTACAAGTTGGCATTTCTGAACAGTGTAGGTGAAACACCTGATTCAACTTGTCCACCTGCTCAGGCCGAGCCCCGGTAGCGACGCAGGCTGTCAATCCAGGGGTTGTGAGTTAAAATCCCGGCTCGGCCAACTTTCTTTCCGAGGATTGAAAAAAGTCAATGCGACATGCGTCATTCGTCTTCCACCAATGGGCTAAGTCTATGTGGAAAAGCAGCCAGTTGCTTGGGAAGATTGTTGTGTGGAGTACTGGTGTGAGAAAACCAGGAAATGCATGAGTAGGTGAACTGGCCGCCGTGATATAACTGAGAAATTGTTAAAAACGGCGTTAAACCCCAATCAATCAATCAACCCACCTGCTCAGCCTTTGTGATTAGAATCTACACAAGTTGACAGAATCTTCTAACAAGATTGTGTAAGTTAATAATTTAATGAATTTTAAAAGTGATCGAGTAATGAATAAAATGACACAGTTTGTGCACTTAATTAGAGATTATGGTCATGCAATTGTCATTATTAAATTAACCCTTTCCAACAACATAAAGACTCTTTCTGACGCCTCTGCAGAAGATGACTTTTAAAAAAGAAACTGTGGCACTAGAAAAAAATGCTCATAATGAACAATTTCTCCCTTTGTCATTAATTTTACAAGGTTATTTAATAATTTAACAATTATTATCCCCCGCTTTTTCGAAGAAAAAAAGGGGGGTTATTAATTTCGGTTTGTCCGTCCGTCCGTCTGTCCGTCTGTCCGTCCGTCACACTTCGTTTCCGTGCAATAACTGCCGCAAATGTGAACCGTTTCTTTTCAAACTTGGTAACAAGGTTAAATGCCTTAACGGCTAGGCCAAGTTCGAATATCACTTTCGGCGGACTTTATTTGGTGGAGTTATGGCCCCTTATTTAACAAAATATGTTGTTTCTTGCCGTTTCCGTGCAATAACTGCCACAAATGTGAACCTTTTTTTTTCAAACTTGGTAACAACGTTAAATGCCTTAAGGGCTAGGCCAAGTTCGAATATCACTTTCGGCGGACTTTATTTGGTGGAGTTATGGCCCCTTATTTAACAAAATATGTTGTTTCTTGCCGTTTCCGTGCAATAACTGCCACAAATGTGAACCTTTTTTTTTCAAACTTGGTAACAACGTTAAATGCCTTAAGGGCTAGGCCAAGTTCGATCGTCACTTTCGGCGGACTTTATTTGGTGGAGTTATGGCCCCTTATTTAACAAAAAATGTCGTTTCTTGCTGTTTCCGTGCAATAACTGCCACAAATGTGAACCTTTTTTTTTCAAACTTGGTAACAACGTTAAATGCCTTAAGGGCTAGGCCAAGTTCGAATATCACTTTCGGCGGACTTTATTCGGTGGAGTTATGGCCCATTATTTAACAAAAAATGTCGTTTGTTGCTGTTTCCGTGCAATAACTGCCACAAATGTGAACCTTTTTTTTTCAAACTTGGTAACAACGTTAAATGCCTTAAGGGCTAGGCCAAGTTCGAATATCACTTTCGGCGGACTTTATTCGGTGGAGTTATGGCCCCTTATTTAACAAAAAATGTCGTTTCTTGCTGTTTCCGTGCAATAACTGCCACAAATGTGAACCTTTTTTTTTCAAACTTGGTAACAAGGTTAAATGCCTTAAGGGCTAGGCCAACTTCGATCGTCACTTTCGGCAGACTTTATTTGGTGGAGTTATGGCCCCTTATTTAACAAAATATGTCGTTTCTTGCTGTTTCCGTGCAATAACTGCCACAGATGTGAACCTTTTTTTTTCAAACTTGGTAACAAGGTTAAATGCCTTAAGGGCTAGGCCAACTTCGATCGTCACTTTCGGCAGACTTTATTTGGTGGAGTTATGTTACCCTGTAATACATGTTCAATAAAAAGTCTACTGACATGTTTAAACCTAACCTCAACATTTTCCTACAATATTTCCTCCAAGCGGGGGATAGAAATTTCATGAATTTGCTTGTTTATAAAGGCTTACCATATTTTTACCAAGATTTTTGCATAGGCATCTGCGGCAGATTTGTCACAAGTCAGAAAGGGTAAAAATAGTTTGTAATACTATTCCTTGCATTTGAAGTTATAATCTACTCAATTTGCAATTTTTCAGGTGTCTGCTTATAGATAAACATAAAGGGACAAAATTAAACACCTGGAAGTTTGGAGGGGATTTAGCTCACCTTTGCACAAAATGTGTTGTTTATCACAACATGATTGTAACATCTCCATCTATGTCAAATTGAAGGAAAATCTAGTTAACAATCTGGAGGCCTTTTTTTTGTAACTTTAGAATATTGAAACAGTATCAGTATTATTGTCTTGATGATATCTAGGCTAAGTTATAATGTAGGTCATGTCCGGTCATAAACTTAAGGTCACTTGGCTAAATGACGGTAAATCTTGTTAACAATACAAAGAGACCACATATTTTTGCTTTAAGAAGCTTGAAACTTTGTCAGAATGTTTATCTTGATGATATCTAGGCCAATCAGAATGTTTTTCTTGATGATATCTAGGTCAAGGTCAAAAATCGGTCTTGTAAGGTAAAAAAAATAGGTCACAAGGTAAAATTGAAGGGATATCATGATAACACTCTAAAAGTCGTATTTTTATCTTGAACATATTTAAATGTTTGTCAGAATGATTGTGTCATGCAATGTCTCAATTATATTTAGATACTGCTTGTCTGACTGAAATGAGTTATTGTCATTGACTATGTGGTTGCCTTGACTCAGGTGAGCGATCTAGGGCCACCTGATTACATTGAGCTCTTGTTAGACTATAGTTGTGTTATTATTAACCCTTTCCCTCATACAACAATTCTGCAGCAGACGACTTTGAACATATTTTGTCAAAAAATAGAAAATCTCTATAATTGAACGGATAACCTATGACTCAAAGTGGAAAACATTGTGGCAAAAGGGGAAATTGCTCGTTTTGAGCAATTTCTTCTTTTGTCACTATGTTTTCAAAAATCTGTCTGCTGGTGAGGCATCTGAAAGCGTCTATATAAGGGAAAGGGTCAACTAAAATATAGATTTGAAAAAAATTAATCTTCATGATTCAATGTTCATTTATCGACTTTTCCCTATTGTTTAAAGTGTTCGCCCAAGTTTTCCAATAGAATGTTCAATAATGCCCTGGGTTTTAACCCTGTCAAAAGGGGATCATATTCAACAGGGACTGGCCCTATAGGCCATTTAACCCTTTACATTACACAATTAAGCTCCTTGAAATGTGTAAGGCTTCAGAGAAAGCGACTCTGTATTCAAATTTTAATAGTTTTAACTAATATTAATGCCATGAATTGTATAACAATTATAAAAATAATTTAAGTTATTATAACTTATGTTAAACATTTCAATGTTTTTCTTTAATTTTTATGAAAGTTGATGCTAAAATTTTACCATTTATATTCTATCTTTCCATTTTGACGCATAAGATGTGATTCCAAGAATATTTCCAGTATATACTAGGAATTGTGCCATGTACAATTAAAAGCACTCAATACCTTTTATTATGTCCCCTTCGAAGAAGAGGGGTATATTGCTTTGCACATGTTGGTTGGTCGGTATGTCGGTCGGTCCGTCAGTAGCAAAGCTTGTCCGAGTGATAACTCAACAATGCCTGGACCTATGGTCCTCAAACTTGAGGTTGGGGATGACCGAGAGATGAACCTTTTTGATTTTGATGTCATCAGGTCAAAGGTCAAGGTCACAGAGACCTTGAACGTGAAAAGCTTGTCCGAGTGATAACTCGACATTGCCTGTACCCATGGCCCTCAAACTTAACATAGATGCTGGGAATGAGCAGAAGATGACCCCTATTGATTTGTGTTTGACAAACATCTCTTATTATAACCCTATTTTCCACATATCAATGCATCTGCAGCAGACGACTTTTGAAAACATTTTTGAATGTTTTTAACTCTTTTCTATTATTTTACACATCCTTTCATTAAAAGAGACCTTTTATTATACCCCCCACAAACAAGTTTTGGGGTGGTATATAGGAATCGCCCTGTCCGTCCGTCTGTCTGTCCATATGTCTTGTAAGCGAACTCCTCCTTAACGGCTGGACCGATTCTGATGAAACTTTACACAGTTGCAGTACACAACCTGAGGATGTGCATGAAGTAAGATTATCCCGGTCGGAAATATATTTGTCCATCTGTCTGTCCATATGTCTTGTAAGCGCAATGGGGGGTATCTTTGTGAGTTCACTCACAGTTCTAGTTAAGCTTCAAGTGGGTAAGGGTTAATAAAATGGTTCAATGGTATATATGCAATGCAAGAAGACTGCTAGCTCAGTTTCCTCATTTAAAGTTCAAGATAAAGATCTACCAATATTTGATTTGATCCAAAAAGGCAATGTGGGACTATATATATACACCAAATGGTTTGGGGTCTGACCCTTTCCTACAAACAAAAATCCCTGCAGACAAGGACCATGTAAATCATCTTGATACAAATGTAGAAAATCTCTGTTATTGAAATTATAATGACGGAATGAAATGGAAAACATGTATTGTGGCAAAAGTCATTGGCGTTATAATATAGAAAGTTTCTGTTCGTAATTGTGTGTTGAACTAAGCCTTAACTGATCTTATCGTTTTAGCGATCTGCTTTGATATTCATCTTGGGAACAAATTGATTCATCTGGACATTTGACAGTATATTATAATGATGTTTATAGGTAATTGAAAACATGGGGGGAAAAAAGGAGAATATTGCTAATGTTTTTAGATAACTTTTCAGATTCCCAATTTTTTTTTTTTAACTGGTTCAATGTTGTCCTCAACTGGCCGTTTGTATGAGGGAGGGTTCAAGGGTTTTGAGTTTAATTATTGGATTTTACCGACAGTCCGGTCCGTCCACTTTGAATAGTTTTGGGAAAGGATTAACCACCCGTGCTAAGTTGATAAGTATTAACCCTTTCCCTCATATAGACGCTTTCTGAAGCCTCTGCAGCAGACGGCTTTTTGAAAACATTAAGTGACTAAAGAAGAAATTGCTCAAAACGAGCAATTTCTCCTTTTGCCACAATGTTTTCTACTTTTAGTCATAGGTTATCCATTCAATTATAGAGATTTTCTATGTTTTGACAAAATATGATCCAAAGTCGTCTGCTGCAGAATTGTCGTATGTGTGAAAGGGTTAAGCCATAGCAAGGGTTTTTTAAAAATGTAAAAGTATTTCAATCAACAGATATTTTTTTTTATTGTCACAATAGACTGTATGTATGATCTATGAAGGGTCATAAAGATATACACTGATAGGAGCTTTGGGATCCTAGATAAGGAGTTATCATCGGCGGGACTTCAAGTTCAAAATATCTCAGTTAATAATATTTATATTTGGCCCCCCCCCCCCCCCCCCCCCCCACCTTTTTAAAGCCTATATGTTGTTGGTATATAATGGATTGATCATGTTGAGGGGATTCAAATGCCTGGTACCCACACCATAAAGTTTTGATGGGAAATAAAGTTTAAAGCTTATTTTTAATATTCTCCTTATCTATAGATATCTTGTTCATTGGAAGTAAGTTTTTGAAACAATTGACTCTTTCCCATTTGCAGACGCATTCTGACACATTAATTATGAAGCAGGCGATTTTTTTAAATCAATTTAATAATGTGGCAAAATGAGAAAATGCTCATGATGAACAAATTTCTCTCTGTTTGGTTCATTATGAAATCAACTCTTTTCAATAATCGTTTGTAACTAGAGCTTTTCATTATTTTTGCTCAGATGTTTTCAAAGTCGTGTGCTGCAGATGTGTGATATTAAAATTGGAAAGGGTTATAAAACCTCATGAAGGGACAGCCACATTGTTTTGTTGTACATGATATAAACATAGGGTTGGTAATGAATACAAGGGGTGAAAAACGAAACGTTGTATAATAAAAGAATAGAAATGGACTTGTATGAATTCATAATATAGATCTACAGACTTATTGATATGTTTCGAGCGGAGTTATTGAGCTGTGTAGTGAAGTGTATGGATTTAA
>JASEVX010000090.1:110267-329217 GCA_031761405.1 Serripes groenlandicus
GAATAATTATAAAAGGCATTGTAGTGGTTGGATATTTTATATTTTTTTTGTTATAAGAAAATTCATCTTGATAATGAAAGTTGAGGATTAATTATTGTGAAAAAAATGGTTAATATTCATTTGGATAATTTGTATAATTGATATTCAGATCCTTAGAGGACCTTTGGTATTTTTTCTGGAATATAGTTGGATTATAATTATCTTTAATTGTCAACGCTCACAAAATAGGTGTGTTTCTTAATTAAAGTATTCATATTACAAAGTGATTCTTTTTTATTTTTTAATTGATTCAGGTTTCTGAATTAGAGTCTTTGAAAAAAAAAGGAAAACATTTGACTTCTTAAAAAATGATTATGAGAATTGTTTTAAGTGAATATTATTTGTACAGACCTCTAGATATACATGGTTTATTTTATGTTCTAAAATACTTATACATTTTTACCTCCAAATTCTATACAGTGGATGCTTAACCCTTTCCCTCATACATCAAATCTGCAGCAGACGACTTTGAACGTATTTTGTCAAAATATAGAAAATCTCCATAATTGAATGGATAACCTATGACAAAAAGTGGAAAACATTGTGGCAAAAGGAGAAATTGCACGTTTTGTGCAATTTCTTCTTTTGTCCCTATGTTTTCAAAAAGCCATCTGCTGCAGAGGTGTCAGAAAGCGTCTATATGAGGGAAAGGGTTAAAAGAGTTGTCTCAGTGAGATGATAAAAAGATGCAAGTGTAACCCACAATGCACTGGTTTAACCCTTTCCCACATGCAACAACTCTGCAGCAGACGACTTTGAAAATGTACCTGTAATTTTTTGGAAACTTCCTTTCAATGAATTAGTACAATAATTGAATAGAGTTGAAAACAATTGGTGACAAAAGGAGAAATTGCTTGTTGTGAGCAATTTCTTCTTTTGTTGCCATGTTTTCAAAAAGCTGTCTGCTGCAGAGGCATCGGAAAGCGTCTATAAGAGAGAAAGGGTTAATTGCTTAATAAGTTTAATAAGAGAAATGTTTCCTTTCAAAGACCTGCTACTTTACTCGTAAAGAGGCCTCTATTCTATGTTTAGCAGTTTTCAACATGCATTGACATTTTGACACATCATCTAAGGCAGACAACTTCTGGAAACAAGCAAAAAGGAGAAATCATGCCCATGATGATAACAATGTTCCCTTTCCCGCAATGTTTTGTACCATATTCTAAAATCTGCAATATACGACTGGTAAAACATTCAAGATAAACAATTGAAAATCCCTACATGAATGTGACTGTTGAAAACATTTAATTAACATCACAGTTTTCAAAAGTCAATCTGCTGCAAATGCTTCAAAATATATCTGTATGTGGTACAGAATGAAACATAATAATCTTAGTAATGTTCCCTCATGAAAAATTACAGAAAGTGCCTTCCAGTTAAATGTTTAAATGGCTTGAATGTTTCTGAATTAAAATCTTAATATACTTCAAAGGGGATTAACTGGCCATTACTGAGATTATATATATTCTTCCAGATCTCTACAATTTAAAGAAGTGTAAACAGGTATTTGTTTGTCCAAACAGTTCTCTTATTATACTTCTGTGAAAGCCCTATTTTGAGGGTACTAAAAATCATCTTACAGCAAAACAATTATTTTGAATACCTTCAGTAATATGGTCTAGAGTTCAACAAATCAATGTAGTAGACATTTTGAAAACATCTAGTCAAAATATAGATACTGATCTAGATTAAACGAAAAAGGGTTGCATTGTCCAATACATATTATTCTCATGTAAATCATTGAATTGATTCGGAGTATAAAAGAATTTGAATTTGAATTTGGATTCTAAATCAAGGGCGGAATTTCATCAGTAAAATGATTTTATGAACAAATTGAGGCATTTATCCTTCTTTGTCTTAAAAAGATACCCTCTTCCATACAAATTTAGGGGGGAATATTTTAAACTGAGTGAGAATTAGCACAATTTCCAAACCGAAAATATGCTAAAAAAAAAAAAATCCTACTGTTTTCAATGACATGTTTAGCAAAGATATTAACCCTTTCCCACATCCATACACTTTCTGACTTCTCTGCAGCGGAAGACTTTTGAAAATATTGTGGCAAATGGAGAAATTGTTCATATACATGTTAGCCATTTCTTATTTTAATTGTCTCTATCGTTTCAACTCTATTCAATAAGATTTTCAATAATTTTTGCTACTTGTTTTCCAAGTCGTCTGCTTCAGATTTCTTGTATGTGTTTAAGGGAAAGGGTTATAAAATTACTCTGGTTCAGACACTTTCTTATATTCCCTTGAGGATTTGCTTCATAAAAAATTAAAACTAAGCAAGTGTGACTAGCCGTTAAACCTATTGAACAAAACATATACATTCTGTTAAATAATTAATATTTCTTTTTAACTAGGTTGACATTAAGTCTGATATGATAGTTCAGATAATAATGAATATGATACCTTCAATAAGTGAGAATTAACACCATTATTGAAACTTGCTGAGGATACTTATTATTTTTGTTACTCTATAAATAGTGAGTTTACATGGTAGCTGTGAAATACCTTAATTGTTACTATAAATAGTGAGTTTACATGCTAGCTGTGATATACTTTGTTACTATAAAGAGTGATTTTACATGGTAGTTGTGATATACTTTGTTACTATAAATATTGAGTTTACATGGAAGCTGTGATATACTTTGTTACTAGAAATAGTGATTTTACATGGTAGCTGTGAAATACTTTGTTACTATAAATAGTGAGTTTACATGCTAGCTGTGATATACTTTGTTACTATAAATAGTGATTTTACATGGTGGTGATATACTTTAAAACTATACTCAGTGATTTGTATGGTGATAAACTTTTCCCATTTTGGTGATTTAATACATGGGTAAAAGTGCTAGTCTTATTTGCGGCAGGTATGTACACATTTTTGTAATATTTTTTCACAACATTTTACATAGTCCATAAATATAATATAAATCAGTAACCATATATATAGGCTCTAAAGTGGTTTCTTGAATTGTAATATATAAGTTGCTGAAAATTTATTTATAATGGCACATTTTTCATGATGTTTTATGCTGTTTTGTCAAATTTCAGGTATATGAAGGCAAATGTATAATGACTAACATTAGATCTATTATCTAGGAAATGAAAGGAGTTGATTTCTTGTAAAGTATTGACGGATGAATGAAAATGATAATTTCGAGATAGAATGCTGGAAAAGTACTGTTGAAAAAAGAAAGAATTCTAATAGTTGTTTGTTTTCAAAAAGCATTGCAGATATTTTACATCTGTCAAAGTGATATAACTAAATTACTGTTGCAAATGGCATTAATCTCTAATTAGATTATCTTTTAAATGCTGAATTGGTAACTTTTAAAGGGTCCATGATTTTCCAGTAAAAGAGAGCACACCCCTGCGAAATGAAATTCATGAATTCATAAATTTTTCATACCTTTTAAAGATTATTCATGAACCACTCTTTATCAGTTCTTGAGTTGTGTTCATGAACAGTCCTTGAAGTCTTTTCTTAAACAGTTCATGAATAGTTGAAGAACAAGTCAATTGATTCAAGAAAATGTCCAAGTTCTTAAAATGTTCATAAACTGACATCATGAATGGTTCAAGAACAATTGAAGAATATTTTAAGTTCTTAAAATGTTCATGAGTTCACTTCAATACCGGTTTAAGAACAATTGAAGAATGTGTTGAGTTCTTAAAAGGTGCATGACTTTGACTTCAATAATGGTTCAAATACAGTTGAAGGAAAATTAAAAATTCTTAAAACATCCATGAAATCAACCCTTTGAAAGGTTCAAGAAATATTGAAGGAAATGTACAAATTGTAAAACATTCATGAAATGCCAGCCATATATTATATATATATAATTATTCCATTAATCACATAACTTTTAATACAGAAACTTTCTGGCAGTATAATAATTTAGTGCAATTAAGCCTGCTAATTTAAGTTTCAATATATCACTGTGATTAGTTAATTATATTATACAGTAACCATCACTGATTTTAAAATAATATTTTTACTCAGTCAATTTAATTAAATTACAATGACTTTTTAACTCTGTGTGAACCTCTTAAACTTCCATTCTGAATAGAGAAATAAGAACACTTATAGAACACTTCTAGAACCAAAAAAGTTCTTATAAATGTATTATAGTAAAAACTTTTAAAATCTTCTTGTCAAATGTAAAGGCCCTAGTGAAAAAAATCAATGCAATTCCAGTGGAATTTTATTCATAATCATCTGCTATGTTGTGGAATTCCAGTGGAATAACCAAAAATGCCACTGGAACTGTACTTGAATTTGAAATATTCCAAGGGAGTTAATGCTAGCATAAAACACAGGAACTCTTCAAAAAGAAGTAAATAATGTTTACTACTTCCTTTACGTTTTTTGGAGGGAGAAATATGTTGTGGTTTAAAGGCACAGAGAAGATTTTTGTAATTTCTTATGAACAACTTGATGGGCACATTTGGTAAATGTCTTAAATGTTACATTGTTTATTAAATTATCAAATTGTATTGTGCTATCCCGGCTGTAGCTTTTCCGGGGACTCATAACAGAAAATACAAAAATACACGGAAAATACACGGAAACCATGGAAAAACCATGGAAAAAAACAAGGAATTTAATGTTAAAATGCGGAAATGCTGGAAATGTGTCCGAATACTCCGGGGTCCCGGAACCATTCCAGCATGTACATGGAACCGTTCCGGGGTGTCCATGGAACTTTTCCGGGGTTTCCATGAAACTTTTCCAAGTTGTCCATGGAATTTCCGGGTTTTCCCCATAAATTTCCTGGAATTTCCATGGAAAGTGTCAGATTATCCCTGGAAAGTTGTCCGAATACTCCGGGGATTTTCCATGGAATTTGGTAAGTCCCCCCGGAAAAGCTACAGCCGGGATGTCATAAACAACATGTTTATATTGAGGATTTATTAAAGTATCACATTGCCACATATGGAAGAAGCCATCATGTCTTCATATAACAAATATTTTATAGAATTCTGGTTCAACTATATGTTTTAATTAACCAGAATATTTTCTGTATAGAATCTGCACAGGCAATCTGTATTTTCTTCTGTACAAAATCTGGTTCCAGTCCACCCAGACTATTTCTTACAGGTTACCATTGTAGAACCGTCCTAGAGTGTTCTAGAACATTCACTGAAATCTTATTAAGATTGATCCCTACAATATTATGCTTGCTGGTGTGTGCATTTAAGGAAATTAAGCTTGCAGAAAGTTGTTGTTTAGCAAAGTTCCTGTAAGCTTCCCGCAAAATTAGAATCAGTTAAGTTTGTGACAAACTTGCAGTTTTGCAACAACAACAACAGCAGGAAGTTGTGAATTTTCAAAATTTCAAAATGGAGGCTTACCTCCAGAAGATTATTTTGAGTGCCTTCAGCACAGGACTCAATGTTAATAAAAAATAAAAAAAAGAATATAATATGAGATGCTTGCAGGTGAAGTAAGTGTTAGATCACTCAACTTCTATAAAATGCATCAACATGTGTCTGCATGTAGGATAGGGTTATGCTGCTCTCTAATGTAATTGATGTCCCATAAACAATAAATCAACAAATTAGAGACCAATCAATTTATAATGACTGTAAATATGTTGATACTGGCAGATGTATAGTCTGCCATGTAAGTTTAATCAGAAAATGTTTTATTTGACACTGTATTTTTTGCAATTAATCAATCAATATTGGATCAAAAGTATTTTGTTTGATCTGATGACAGAAACCTTAGATTTGTGCAAGTAATAATTATTGTCTCAGACATAATTATGTGGGAGAAGTAATTACGTTTTGTCTTATCAATCAATCAATCAATCAATCATCTATATTTTGTTTCTGACAGATCGGATGGCTGTAACATGCAACTTGTGTAAGTTATTAAAAATATGTGGAAATGTTATTTTGTATTGTCCCCTGATGAGCGTATTAACTGACCATTTTAGTTTCACCCTTTCCCACATACATACGTTTTCTGACATTTCTGCAGTGGATAACTTTTGAAAATATTGTGACTAAAGGAGAAATTGCTCGAAACAAGCAATTTGTCGTTTTGAAACAAGGTTTTGATCAACCTTTTTACTGATATTATATCTTCATTCATATATAGATCATATTTGCATGTTTTCTTAGTCATCCTGCTGCAGGTTTGTTGTATGTAGGAAAGGGTCAGCTGACTAATTAACCAACAAACTGATCCATCACAACCTCACCATGATTCTTGGTGAATAAGGCACGATAGATTAGCAGTACATGTATTTGCACAGTCTGATCAGACTCTGAACTGTTTGCCAATTAGTCACAGAAGCTGGATCCAACAGAAAGTGTGCATTTGGACTGGAAAGCATGGGTACCGTATGCAATTAAGTCTGTATCGATCTGCACACTAGTCTTGTAAAAAATACACTCTAAAGGTTGCTACAGGGTCTTTTTGATCGGAATGGATGATACCATTTATCTCACAATATTATCTTTAAATCATGCAATCTGAATATATTTTAGCTGGAGAAAATCTGAACATATAAAATGGTGGAATTGTAACTTGTCTTGTTTTTGGTGATTCTACTAATCAAGTTTTAACCCTTTCCCTCATATAGACGCTTTCTGACGCCTCTGCAGCAGACAGCTTTTTGAAAACATTAAGTGACAAAAAGAAGAAATTGCACAAAACGTGCAATTTCTCCTTTTGCCACAATGTTTTCCACTTTTTGTCATAGGTTATCCATTCAATTATGGAGATTTTCTATTTTTTGACAAAATACGTTCAAAGTCGTCTGCTGCAGAATTGCTGTATGAGGGAAAGGGTTAACTGTCATGGCACTCAAGACCTTTTGTACATATTTTTTAACATTATGAAAGTTAAATATGCTTTACCCACATACAGACTGAGTTTGATGCAACCAAAGGAGACAACGTTTGAAAGCATTGTGGCAAAAGGAGAAATGAAGAATTGCTCGGAAAATTTCTCCCTTTTCCACAATGTTTCTAAAGTCTGACCGTAAATTCATTTCACCTTCATTTACAGAGATTTCTTCTGCTAAAGATTTGTTAAATGTGGAAAAAGTTTTATTTTTATTTTCACAGAAATTGACATGATTATTGATTCACGTAACAATATTGACCATTATTATAATTATATAACTGTAAAACCGTCGAAAGCAGGGTTTAAATCACACGCAAAACAAAACAAGTTCATTGGAAGTGGTTCTTATCATATATATAAATGAATTTCAACACGAATATTGACATTTCAAAACAGGAGGTAAACTCACTGGTGACATTTTAACCCTTTCCCACATACAGGAAATCAGCAGCAGACGACTTTAAAAACTTCAAGGCAAAAACAAAGAAAAGTTCTATAAATGTAGGAATTTTTACTGAAAAGAGTTGAAAACATGGTGACAAAAGAAGAAATTGCTTCTTTTGTCGCCATGTTTTCAAAATGCCATCTGCTGCAGAAGCGTCAGAAAGCATCTATATGAGGGAAAGGGTTAAATTGACATTTTGTAAAGTTTTAGATTTGGATAATGTCAAAATAATGAAGCGCCACAATCAGTTGATAAGTGATCTTTTTGCATGGCTGTTTTGGCATGGCTTGTTCAGTTGTTGGATCCAGAGAGCCTTATTTTGTACAGCGACAAGTCGAAGGGCTCAATACTATTAAAGTTGTCTGCTAGATTGTGGGAACCTTTAAAACCCTTTTCCACATATAGACGCTTTATGACGCCTCTGCAGCAGACGACTTTTGCCACAACGTTTTCAGCTCTTTGCAGTAATTATACCCTCACTTTCAGATATTTTCTATTAAGCTTTCTACATGTTTTCAAAGTCGTCTGCTGCAGATATATCTTATGTGGGAAAGGCTTAAATGTTATGATAAAGTCAATGGGATTTGAATGAGATGGCTTTGCAGAGCTCTAGATAAGGAGAGTTTTTACTTGTTCTAAAATCCTTATTTTATCTTCAAACTCTATGTTGTCGGTACTCAAAAGAATCGTCTCATTCAGATGATTATTTTGAGTACCCACAACATAGTGTTTGGTTGAATAATAAGAGAGATATTGTGGGGAACATAACTGTAAACTCCTCCATATCTGGACCTCTGGCTTTGTATTATCCCTTTCCCTCATATAGACGCTTTCTGACCGTTTTGAGCAATTTCTTCTTTTGTCACTATGTTTTCAAAAAGACGTCGGCTGCAGAGGCGTCAGAAAACGTCTATATGAGGGAAAGGGTTAAAAACAAGATTAAGTTATGCATGTTTGGGATTGACTGAATTAACAATCAAACTCAAAATAGAAAGGTTATTATGGCAGAACATGACTGAATAATTGAATAGTTGATATGCTGCACTGTCACACAGTTCAATGCAGGTTTCTATATATATATTTTGTCAAAACTTTTTTTTTTTTCATTGATCGAGAAACACGATTTCAGCTTCCATTATATGTGGTTCTTGGTGACCTAATTATATCCAGTTTTATGCGCCTTTTTTTTTTAAAAGAATTACATTGGAAGACTGAACATGTTCATCAAGGGGTATGAACCCAGGACCTTTGGAACTGTTAGCCCTTTCCCTCATACGACAGTTCTGCAGCAGAAGATTTTGAACATATTTTGTCAAAAAATTGGAAAATCAAAAGTCTGCGGTTGCATAATGCATTCTGCTTCTGTGAAAGAGTTAAACATTTCTTCTCATCTTTCTTCCGTATTGATGCAGAGAGAACTCTTTCTTGAAAAATTCACCTTAAATATTCTCTTTAATCTTTAATAAAAAGGTGTTTTATATAAGCATGCCACAAAATGCTTTTTCGATCCTTTGAGGGTTTTCTCTTAATTTGACTTTAACCCTTTCCCTCATACGACAATGCTGCAGCCGACTTTAAACATATTTTGTCAAAAATTGGAAAATCTCTATAATTGAATGGATAACCTATGACTAAAAGTGGAAAACATTGTGACAAAAGGAGAAATTGCTTGTTTTGAGCAATTTCTTTTTATTTGTAACCATGTTTTCAAAAAGCCGTCTGCTGCAGAGGCGTCAGAAAGCATTTATATGTCAGAGGGAAAGGTTTAAGTGGCAGAAGAACTCTGTACCACTTTACTATTTGTAACAAGGTTTTTAACTCTATTCCATAATTATTATGTCTCCCCCATACCTGGGGGTGACATATTGTTTTTGCCCGTTCCTTCCGTCCGTCCGTCCTTCCGTCTGTCACACTTGTTTCCGCTCAATAACTGAAGAACGCTTGGGCATAGGAACTTCATACTTGGTATGCAGGTTGGGCATGACCAGTAGCTGACCCCTATTGATTTTGATAACGGAAGGTCAAAGGTCAAGGTCATGGTGACCTTGTGAGGTAAAAAATAGTTTCCACTCAATAACTGAAGAATGCTTTGGCCGAGGAACTCCATACTTGGTATGCAGGTTGGCCATGCCTAGTAGAAGACCCCTATTGATTTTGAGGTCAGTACGTCTAAAGTCAAGGTCACAGTGACAATGAGCTGAAAAATTGTTTTTGCTTGGGCCCAGGAACTTCATACTTGGTGTGCAGGTTAGTCACCACCAGCAAATGACCCCTATTCATTTTAGGGTCACTAGGTCAAAGGTCTAGGTCACAGTGGTCAAGTCACGTCCGTCACACTTGTTTCCGCTCAATAACTGAAGAACGATTTGGCGTAGGAACTTCATACTTGGTATGCAGGTTGGTCATGACCAGTAGATGACCCCTATTGAATTTGATGTCAGAAGGTCAAAGGTCAAGGTCATGGTGACCTTGTGAGGTAAAAAATGGTTTCCGCTCAATAACTGAAGAACGCTTGGGCCGAGGAACTCCATACTTGGTATGCAGGTTGGCCATGACCAGTAGAAGACCCCTATTGATTTTGAGGTCAAAGTCAAGGTCACAGTGAACTTGAGCTGAAAGGTCACAGTGACAATGAGCTAAAAATTGTTTTTGCTTAATAACTGTAGAATGCTTTGGCCATGGAAGTTAGTATATGGTGTGCAGGTTGGTCATCACCAGCAGATGACCCCTATTGATTTTGAGGTCACTATGTTAAAGGTCAAGGTCATGGTTATCTTCCAACTGAAAAATGGTTTCCGCTCAATAACTAAATGCTTATGTCGAGGAACTTCATACCTGGTGTGCAAGTTGGTCCTAACCAGTAGATGACCTTTATTGATTTTTGTTTGATTTTGAGGTCACAATGTCAAAGGTCAAGGTCACAGTAACAATGAGCTGAAACATTGTTTTTGCTTAATAACTGTAGAATGCTTTGGCCATGGAAGTTAATACTTGGTGTGCAAGTTGTTCACCACCAGTAGATGACCCCTATTGATTTTGAGGTCACTAGCTCAAAGGTCAAGGTCATGGTAACCTTCAGCTGAAAAATGGTTTCCACTCAATAACTTAAGAATGCTTATGTCGAGGAACTTCATACCTGGTGTGCAGGTTGGTCCTAACCAGTAGATGATCTTTATTGAATTTGTTTGATTTTGAGGTCACAAGGTCAAATGTCAAGGTCACGGTAACCTTCAGCTTTTTTACTCAAGAACGCTTATGCCCAGGAACTTCATACTTGGTGTGCAAGTTGGTCCTAACCTGTAGATGACCCCTATTGATTTGATGTCAGCAGGTCAAAGGTCAAGGTCCCGGTGACCTTTGGCTGAAAAATGGTTTCCGCTCAATAACTGAAGATTGCTTGGGCCAAGGAACTTCATACTTGGTGTGCAGGTTGGTCACCACCAGCAAATGACCCCTATTGATTTTGAGGTCACTAGGTCAAAGGCCAAGGTCATGGTAACCTTCAGCTGAAAAATGGTTTACGCTCAATAACTGAGGATTGTCACTGTTGCTTCATCTCCAGTCCAAAACTACAAAATTCATCTCCATCATTTCTTTTCCTCCCCTAAGACCACACAAATGGGGAGACGAGCGCTTTTTCAAAAAAGCAATCTCTAGTTTGTATCTTTCATTCATAGACATATCTCATATTTTTGTCTAGATGTATCTTAACCCTTTCCCACATACGACAATTCTGCAGCAGACGACTTTGAACATAATTTTTCAAAAATTGGAAAATTTCTATAATTGAATGGATAACCTGGTGGAAAATATTGTGGCAAAAGGAGAAATTGCACGTTTTGTGCAATTCTTCTTTTGTCACTATGTTTTCAAAAAGCCGTCTGCTGCAGAGGCGTCAGAAAGCGTCTATATGAGGGAAAGGGTTAAAGTCTTTTGATACCAATTTATTGTAATCTGAAAAAGCTTAAAGGGTATATATTTTGATTTGGTCTTTGAAAATCTCAAAATATTCTGGAATTAATTGCATCCTGGGGTAGTTTTTAGCTCGTCTGTTTTAAGAATACCCTGCCGTCATCCTCTTCACAAAACGTTAACCTAACCTCATAACTCAAAAACAGTTACACATATTGACAAATGAATCTTGATCCACATATTCCTAGAAACAGTATGCATGTCTATACCAAGTCACATAATGCTGGCTTTAATAATTATTCAGTTATGTTCCTTTTTGGACTTATTTGAATTCATACAAAACGTTTAACATTGCGCATAATTCAAAAACAGTTCTACGTTTTCATATGAAACTTTGTACACGTGTTTTTAGGAACAATACGCATGTCTGTACCAAGTCACATAACTCATAATCATTTAGTAATGCCCCTTTTTTTATTAAGAAAAAAAAGACGCTGCGGCGCTCTTGTTAACTTTTAACTTGAACCCTGTGATAACTGTTGTAATGCTTGTTGAAGGTAGGACAGAGCACACAGTGGGACTCATTAAATGTGGTATAAGAAATTGTATAATATCGGAGGGAGTATATATTTTATAGCTCAATTAGAACAGTTATTTTAGCTATCACCAAAATATTGGTATTGTTAGGTCAACTTTACTGCAGGCCATGTTCAATTCTTTTGTAAGTTTTGATAAACAAGAGACAAGTCAGCAGAAAATAACTCCTTTTTATTACTTTGTTGTTTTTTTATTCGGCTTGTTTACCGTTTTTCAACAATGTTTCAGTTTATTATTAAGTTTTCATTGTCATATAGTTTTTATACGACCGTTCCTTAAAAACGATACCTATTATCGTATGGTCATGTCCGTCCCTCCCTCCGTCCGTCCGTTCGGGTTTTCCGCACTTTTTTCTTACATGCTTTGAGCTATTGAGCTGAAATTGTATAAGGCTTTGTAGTGATGTGTCACAGATCAAGTTCATATTTCCTGGGATTTCGTCAATTTTTGAATGAGTTATGCCCCTTTTTGGACTTAGAATATTTGTTTTCCGCACTTTTTTTCTACATGCTTTGATGTATTGAGCTGAAATTATGTATATGGCTTTGTCATCAAGTGTCACAGATCAAGTTCACATTTCTTGAATTTCGTCAATTTTTGAATGAGTTATGCCCCTTTTTGGACTTAGAATATTGGTTTTCCGCACTTTTTTCCTACATACTTTGAGCTATTGACCTGAAATTTTGTATATGGCTTTGTAATCATGTGTCACAGATCAAGTTCACATTTCGTCAATTTTTGAATGAGTTATGCCCCTTTTTGGACTAAGAATATTTGTCAATTTCTGCATGAGTTACAAAGAAGTTCCTGACGGGTGTATTATGTACCGTTTGCGGTACTCTTGTTATACTTAGAAAGGGTCTAAATAGTCTATGAGGAAAGGAAGTTTTACCCTTTCCCTCATACGACAATTCTGCAGCAGATGACTTTAAACATATTTTGTTAAAAATAGTTTATCCATTTAAACTATGACTAAAAGTGGAAAACATTGTGACAAAAGGAGAAATTGCACGTTTTGTGCAATTTCTTCTTTTGTTACTATGTTTTCAGAAAGCTGTCTGCTGCAGAGGCTATATGAGGGAAAGGGTTAAGTTAATCGCCTAGGAAGAAAGTTGTGTGGTCAGTACCTGCTGCGAGAAAGCCAGGAAATATATGTAAGGTGAATTTAACTCATTGAACTGGTTGCCTTGATATATAACTAAAATACTGCTGAAAATGGCTTTAATTAACCCGGCTGTAGTTTTTTCAGGGTACTTTTAACTGAAAATACACGGGAAATACAGGGAAACCACGGGAAAACCCCCAAGGAATTAAATGTTTTGATGCAGAAACAGGGTATCCACGGAACCATTCCTCTTAAGCATACTGAGGTGTCCATTGCATGATGGAAAGTATCGGATTCATCCCAAAACATCCCTGTAAAGATGTCCTCAATACTCCTGCGATTTTTTTCCATGTATTTTGTTAAGAGTCCCTGGAAAATCCACAGCTGGGGGAAACTCTAATCAGTCAATGAGGGTGAATTATAAGGATTTTATAACATGAAATAACCCCCTACATCTAGAGAGTCATCTTAGTTTACCTGTTAAAGATTGAGGGTCTGAATATCTCTCCATTTGATCAAATACATATTCGAGTTGTGTCATAGGATTATTGACTTCCCATTTCAGCATCTTTAAATGTTACATTAATTAACCCTTTCCCTCATATAGACGCTTTCTGATGCCTCTGCAGCAGACGGCTTTTTGAAAACATAGTGACAAAAGTAGAAATTGCTCAAATTGAGCAATTTCTCCTTTTGCCACAATATTTTCCACTTTTAGTCATAGATTATCCATTCAATTATAGAGATTTTCTATTTTTTGACAAAATATGCCCAAAGTTGTCTGCTGTAGAATTGTCGTATATAGCTTATTTACAGCAGACAACTTCAGAAACACAAGGCAAAACTATAAAAATTCTCTCTAACTGAAAGAATAATTATACCCCTTTCGAAGAAGAGGGGGTATATAGGAGTCACTGTGTCAGGCTGTATGACTGTCTGTCTGTCTGTCTGTCTGTCTGTCTGTCTGTCTGTCTGTCTGTCTGTCTGTCTGTCTGTCTGTCTGTCTGTCTGTCTGTCTGTCTGTCTGTCTGTCTGTCTGTCTGTCAGTCTGTCGCTCGGCCGGAAGCCATATTTTGTCCGGCCTATTTCTTACAAACCACTGGGTGGAATTCAATAAAATTTTACATGAAGCTTCTATACCAAGAGGAGATGTGCATATCCTAAACAAAGGGGTTACAATTGCATGTTATTTTACAGAGTTATGGCCCTTTTACTGATTAAGTTATGGTTAAGGTCAAGGTGTTGTTTAGGGGGTATTTATCATCTTAAGGGATATTTCTAGTTATTGAATTGAGTTGAAAATATTGTGGCAAAAGTAGAAATTGCTCATCATGAGCAATTTCTCCTTTTTGCCACAATGTTTTCAAAAGTCTTCCACTGCAGATGTGTCTACAAGTGGGGTAGGGTTAACGTAAAAGTAGGTGAACTACACATCTAGTTTTGTGAAAGAAGATACATAAAGGTCTGTTTAAACCTTCCCCACTTACGATCAATCGATCTGCAGCAGACGACTTTGAAAACATCTAAGCAGAAACATGGAAAAACCTATGAATTAAAGTTATATTATTGAACCGAGCTGAAAATATTGTGGCAAAAGGAGATATTGCTTGTTTTTATAATTCGTCTGCTATATACAGATGCGTTATAACGTGTCTACAGGTGGGAAAGGGTTAATTAATACATATGCGGTCAGTATTAAGGGCTCACGTAGCTAGCTAGCTCAGTATAGTCACTGTATGCCAAGTCATTAATATAGCCCCCAAATCTTCAGACACGGCTCATATTTGTTCTGCTAATTGTCCATGCAAGATTATTGATACAATTGGTCATAGTATCGATATGAGATGGCCGGGACACAACCAAACGGTCTGTTCTTAAGATGTACAAAATTAAGGCCCAGATATAGTTTCTCTGGTTGTCAGATTATTTCCACATTATGCAGATGTCTGTTGAAAAAAAAAATGTGGGGAAAGTAGGAATTTGCTTAACCCTTTCCCTCATACGACAATTCTGCAGCAGACGACTTTGAACATATTTCTTCAAAACATAGAAAATCTCCATAATTGAATGGATAACCTATGACAAAAAGTGGAAAACATTGTGGCAAAAGGAGAAATTGCACGTTTTGTGCAATTTCTTCTTTTGTCGCTATGTTTTCAAAAAGCCGTCTGCTGCAGAGGCGTCAGAAAGCGTCTATATGAGGGAAAGGGTTAAACCTTTCCCACTTCCTGATGCATTTTGCAGCCCCGCGCTAAAGCAGACAACATTTGAAGACATGGTGACAAATGCATGCATGGTCTCAGAAATTGCTCATTCTCATTTTGCCACTCATTATATTTTCAACTCTTCAGAATAAATAGTTCTTGGAACATAGAGATTTTCTGTCTTAATTCGTCTAAATGTTTTCAAAATCATCTGCTGTATATTTGTTGTATGTGGGAAAGACTTAGTTGAAACAAGAAATTCCCCTTTTTCTTCAAATATTTCCTAACTTTTTCTTCCAATTTTGTAGATGTTACAAGCAAATTCTTATATGCACTAACTTGTAAATTGTCATATCGACTAAAAACCTATACTGATCAAGGCAGTTTTATACTGATCCATATTGAGAATATCATTGAAAAATAATAAAACAAAGTCAGTCTAGTCAATTGTTACATAAATAGAACGTTTTAAAGGTCATTCAATCAATAGCAGTTAGGATCAAATTGCATATAATATGTGATGTTTTTTATCGTAACTTGATGTTCCACTTAAGGCTCCCGGAATGTTTGAAAGAAAATTTACAAACATAGCAGACTGTGATCAGTCCACACTCACTGGTCACAGTTAATTAGTCTTGCTGTTCTCTTTTGTATAACATGACCCAGTGGATCCTAGGTGTTAGTTTATACTGGACCATGGTCACTGTTTGACCAGTTAATTATGACTGTAATGTAAATGGCCAGACATTTACCAATCTTGTTTTGAAAAAGGGCTCCATACCTTGAATTCTTCCCTGATGTGTCATCATATTCTTCTTTGAAAATATATTAACCCTTTCCCTCATACGACAATTCTGCAGCAGACGACTTTGAATATATTTTGTCAAAAAATGGAAAATCTCTATAATTGAATGGATAACCTATGACAAAAAGTGGAAAACATTGTGGCAAAAGGAGAAAATTGCATGTTTTGTGCAATTTCTTCTTTTGTCACTATGTTTTCAAAAAGCCGTCTGCTGTAGAGGTGTCCGTAAGCGTCTATATGAGGGAAAGGGATAATAGCAATATATTGTTAAATATCTGGACTTTTGGATGTAAAATTGATATTTATTTTTTGCTTATTTTCCCTTTCCCCCAACACTAATTTCAAGGAATCGTCTATTACAGATAAGCATCAAAAGATGTCTGTATGATGTTAAGGGACTATTAATGTTTATTGTTAAAACTGATCCATTGTTGAATTTACAACCCCTTTACAAGCAATAAGGACATATTCTTCTCTATTTGGTAGTGAAAAGATAATAGCACATAAAAAAAAAAGTAAATTGAAGACTAAATATATACAGTAATATTCTATTTGTAATGTTTCCCACATGCAAATAATGTGCAATGGACACAAACATGAGGGCAAAAATGTGGTTATAATTAATCTCTGTGATTTTTGTGGCGATTGGTTTGATAATCGCCACAATGCTAACAGAAACATCAACACTGAACGAAAGAATTTAAAAAGTCCGTTTTGAACAGCCTGTTGACTTTTTCTTCACTACTGCAAACCAAATAATCTATATCCTTAAACCGCCAAATACATAGTTCCATCAGTGATGCAGAGACACGATTAATAATAATCATGTCAGTGCTTAGTGACTTTGGTACCGGATTGAAACTAAGATTAGAGATTTATCAAGATAATATCTACATAGAGTTAAAATATGTAAATATTATCTTTCTTCATGTTTGGGCAGATCATAAATATCATTGCGTGTTCTATCTGCCTTGCAAAGAACTCTCATGATACTCAAAACACCTCAATGACGCAGTTGAAGGCGTCTGGAAATTCCAAAAGGTTCTAAAAGTAGCTCGCGAAAGTTCTTAAATCTCAATATTATAAACGCTTTATTTTGTAGCGTCTAAATGATAAGACTGGTTTACAAAGGTTTAAAGGACACACGATGTCAGTGTGTACACAAGTTATACACATTCGAGTGCAACTCTCTGTACGTTCTAGAGTCAATTAGCAATCAATGCTGAAAGTCTAGCCTAATTTAGTTGGAGATCTAGCATTATCATATATGCCTATATTTGTATCAATTGAACAGTTTGGCAAATAGAGTAATTGTGCTTTATGAGCATGTTTTGTGTTTGTTTTTGCTCTCAAATTTTTCAAAGCAGTTTATAACTTTTCAAGGGAGAAAACCTGAAGGAACTAAATTGAGCAGACCTGTTCAATATCGGACATCATTGAAACATTTGAACACCAAACTAATGGATACTGTTTTCTCTCCTTTCTATGATAATTTAGTCATTTCGAAAGTGTACAAAATATTTTATCTTAATATGGCCTAGCGACCTGGGGATGAACATGTGATAACCCGAACAATTTACATTACAAATAACCAAGACAAACATTATAATGAGCTATCGAGTACTAACTAGATTTTTCTTAAATTTGGAATGGCCTAATTTTGAACACATCATGACTAAGTTTAGAACGTAACTTAAAAATCACCAAGACAACATTCTGGCAAACTAACATTATTCTACTGTGAAAAGATGCAGCTTTTCTCAAATTTACCCGCACCAGAGTGCACTATTATTGAAAATCGCAAGGCCTTATCGGAGATAGTAGATCTGCTTGTTACTTTGCAGGATTTCCTATACGATCGCCACTACAGTGCCATCGGCGCTTTGATTTTGAAAAAAAATGGAGTTGAAATTGATTGTAGCAATCAGAGACATATATTACTCATTATGAGCAATATCTCTTTTGCCACACTATTTTCAAAAGTTGTACAGGTCTCCAGATTTGTAAATAATATGGTACAATTGATTAAGTTTTCCTTTTATGCATACAGAACATTGAAACCAGGTAAGCGATATAAGACCATCATGGACCTCTTGTTTCTTTTGAAATGTAAAGAGGAACCTAAATATGTGTTGAATTTCTTCAGCCATGAAATTAATGTATTAAATATCCCAGTCTCATTAACAATAAAGTAAATAGGGCCAATTAAATAGCAAATAAA
Organism: Serripes groenlandicus; assembly: GCA_031761405.1. Classification (NCBI taxonomy): domain Eukaryota; kingdom Metazoa; phylum Mollusca; class Bivalvia; order Cardiida; family Cardiidae; genus Serripes; species Serripes groenlandicus. The sequence continues at coordinate 128,464 of JASEVX010000090.1, forward strand.
TCAATACAGTCCTCTTAATCATATATGTAATTTGGCATTAAATATAAAATTTCATGAACAGCATGCACTATATAAAACATATTTTAACCCTTCCCTTGAAAAAAACAACTTTTGATGCTATATGAACCAGACAACTTTGGAATTTAAATGTATCATCCTTTTCCCCACAATGTTTTCAATTCTGTTTTGAACCAAAACTGCAATTTTTCAGGCTTAACAATATTTTTGTTTTTAATCAGTTTAGGAAAAGGAAAATCAAGTATTCAAGAAAAATCAAGCACCTTTTCCCGAAATTGACCTTTCATACTTTTCGATCTAAATGTTCTCCCAGAATGTGTTTTAAAAGAAGGTTAATTTAACCCTTACCAACATACAACACATCTGCAGCAGAAGACTTTGAATACTTAGAATCTAGACGAAAATTTAGAAATCTCAATAACTGTAGGTATAATTGCTGAAAAAAGATGTAGGCACAATGTTTTCAAAATTTGTCTGCTGCAGAGGCGTCAGAAACACTCTGTATGTCGGAAAGGGTTAACACATTTCTATATACAAAAATTATACACCGGACAGCTGCGAAAACATAGAGGCAAAATTATGGAAAAGTGCGATTATTGAATAGACTATATATATAACTACATGTATTAAGTATTATAATAGAGTTAAAAATATTGTAACAAAAATAGAAATTACTCCTTTTCATTTCACCTTTCGCCACAATGTTTTGAAAAGTGATCTGCTGTACTGATGCGTCAAAATGCGTTACAAGGATGAGGGAAAAGGGGGCTCAAAATGGTATACTGGCCAAAAAAAGTGGAAGTTTGAGCATTTTCATGGTAGAACTATTTTAGTAATTTTCTCTACTTTGATCTTGCTCAAATGATAATATAATACTTCATTCATCATTAAATTTCATTAATCTATAATTTTGCTGTTTCAGCTATCATTCTGTAAACAGAAATAATTACCCCAGTTTTGTTTCTATTGCCAATTTTTAACAAGGAACAAAGTTGAATTGTATGATAGGTTCATATCAACTGAATGCACAAAAGTAACCCTTTCCCACATTAAGAATGATTTTGAAGCCCCCTGCAGCAGACGATTTTTATTCAATAATACTTTTGTATTTTTGCTTATATGTTTTCAAAGTTGTTTGCTTCAGGTTTGCTGTATGTGGGAAAGGCTTAAATATTTACCTGACATCGATTTTGGAGAGCTGTGCTGAATTGAAATATTTTGAAGATTATAAATTCAAGATCTGGAAAAATGGAAGTTCCATTTTTAGCTCGACTTTTGAAAAAAACGAGAGCTATTGTCATGACCCTGGCGTTGGCGGCGGCGGCGGCGTGGGCGTCCGGTTAAGGTTTTTTGTTTAGCTCCTTTTTTTTTTTTTTTTCTCGCTATCAGTCGAGCGTCTGTGCCGTACGCGGTGCTCTTGTTAAAACTGAAAAGAGCACGCAGTGGGAAAAGGAGTTCAAAATTGTGTCTGCTTCAGAGGCAATTTTCTCAAAAAGTTATCTGTTACAATAATCCTGGAAAGGGTTTAGAAAGAGACAGGATAGAAATAATGAATGGCAACGTAGAGAAAGGAAATGACAAATCATAGACCGAAATTGGAGTTTAAATAATTGATTTTATGGGATTATTAACTGTAGGCACAACAACTGGACTGAAGTAAAACTATTTTGTATTGTGAAAGCTTATCAAAGGGTCCCCATCGATCTTGAAAGCCGTTTGCGTACTAAAAATATTGAAAGTTTGCCTGCCATGTCATGGTTAGAGCAACCCTACCAATAAATCAAAGTGAAAGATTTTGTTTGTTTGTTTATATCGTCTTTTATGCCACTTTCAATAATGTTAAGCTCAAACGGCTGAAAGGCTGTCAAGCTTATGTCGATAATTTAGTTGAAATGTTGTCTGTCTGTGCATGTATGCGTAAATGAACTTGGCAGGCTTTTTAACCTTTAAGATAGCTATAGTGAAAACTTTAAAAACCTAATTCACAGAAGGTGTCAGACTGATTTTCATATAATAATGTAGAAATGTTCCACTATTACCTTTCATCAAGCCATGTTAATTGGTCGAAAAACTAGGCGACCAGGTGGCGGGCTGTTGCAGTGCCTTATTTGGCTATAGTGAAAACTTTAAAAGTATTCTCTTCCGCAAGTATCCGGCCAATTTTCAGCCGATTTTTGTCCAAATGGTCCTAGGTGACCCTCAATTAACGAGATTTCTTCAAGCTATGATGATTGGTTAAAAAACATGGCCGCAAAGCTTGGGGTTCGTCTGCCCTTTATGGCTATAATATTATAGTGTAAGCTTTAAATATCACTTCTCCTCTGAAAGTATCTTACCCATTTTCGAGTTATTTTGTTTAAATGTCCCTTTGGTGACACTTTTATGGCTATCATAAGTGATTAAATCTTTGCCTTAATAGCAGTGGAGTGATACTGGCCCTCTGGTTCAGTTATATCATGGCATTTCCTGGGTAAGTCACCAGTTCCACTGGTCAATTTATCCTGACATCATTGAGTCATTTGTAATGCTAATTATAACCCCAAGAAATCCTGAACTCCAAGGAGAGAAAGCCATTTAATAATAACCATATTGAAAGTCTTTGGTATCAATGATCTGGCCGTGGATTGAACCAGCACCTCCAGAACCTGCAGCAGGCGCTCTAAAAGTGCACCATCAATGTGGTTGTGTAAAGTTTATCCGATATGATTATCATAATGAAGTTTACCTTCGAAAATTAAAGGGAAGAAAATAAGTTTTTGAAAGAACAAATTAAGCATGAAGCCTTTTGCTTACATAAATATTGAAAGTCATCCACCCTGTCAGGTTAGTAGCAACACAGAGGTCAATATGGTTTGGCAGTTATTCCTCATAATATCTGTTACTTATCCAAACAAATCCTATGTTTTGAATACTTTTAGTGTTACAATTCTTTTGAATACTCACAACACATGAACATATAATTTGGATGTCGAATAAATATTTTATTACATAAATAATGCACGTGAGATATTGATAAATTGTCTCTTGTTTACTTGAGGATGAGGTTAAACATTCTATTGGGGGACTGCCATGATCATGTTTTCGATTCGTCATTAGACAAATTTCTTTCACTGTCCATTGAATTTGTTGCAACCACTTATAATAGGTGCATGTCCAAAATCCGATAGGCACATACTGATGGGTCAACAAAGTGTGCGTTTCCCAAATCAGACAGTGTATTTAAAGAACAGCCTGATCTGGGTCAACACTGTGTAAATTCCCAAATTAATTGGCTTTGGTCAGAGGCCCATTTTTTCTGCATTGACTCGAATAGTTGTGTTACTATGTAGACTGATGATAGAGGGTCAAATTGTCATGTCCATAGAAGAAACCACCTATTGTGCTGTATGGAATTTCTCTATCTCTTTTCAACCTTTCCCTAATATATTTAAAGTATCTTAACCCTTTCCCACTTGCAGACGCATTCCGACGCATTTGCAGCAGACGTCTTTTGAAAACATAGTGACAAAAGAAGAAATTGCACAGAACGTGCAATTTCTCCTTTTGTCACAATGTTTTCCACTTTTTGTCATAGGTTATCCATTTAATTATAGAGATTTTCTATGTTTTGACAAAATACGTTCAAAGTCGTCTGTTGCAGAATTGTCTATGTGGGAAAGGGTTAAGCACAGACTGATCCGTAATTCCCAAATCAATTTGTATGCATTGACTCAAATAAATGTGTAACTATGTACACTGATGAAAGGGCCAAATTGTCTTGTCCATTAAAGAACCCTATTAACCCTTTCCCACATACGACAATTCTGCAGCAGACGACTTTGAACGTATTTTGTCAAAACATAGAAAATCTCCATAATTGAATGGATAACCTATGACAAAAAGTGGAAAACATTGTGACAAAAGTAGAAATTGCACGTTCTGTGCAATTTCTTCTTTTGTCACTATGTTTTCAAAAGACGTCTGCTGCAAATGCGTCGGAATGCGTCTGCAAGTGGGAAAGGGTTAAAGAACCCTATTAAGCTGTATGGAATTTCTCTCTCTCTTTCTTTTCAACCTTCCCTAAATATAGGAGGCTATATAACACTGTCCCAAACCTAGAGGATGTTGGAAAACATTGCGTGAAACAAGCAATTTCTGCTTTCCCCACAATCTTGTCAACTCTATAAAATACCTATTAGCACGTGTACTTCTAAAATATATCCTGGATGTTCAACTTACAGGTTTTTTTTTCAATGCAGATCGATCGACAACTCTGGAAATATCATATCAAGTAAAAAGATTAAAGTTGTGAATCTTCCTAGATAGAGGCATTGTGGTGGGCTTATACCCTGACCTAAGTCAATCCATTCAAACCCATTGAAAGTGGGTTTTTAACCCTTTACCACATATCAGAAATCTGTATCTGTAGACTTCGTAAATATTGTGGCATAAGTATGGGATAGTCACAATAATTGAATGGATGTTTATTGGATCAAGTCAAAAATGTTGTGGCAATAAAGGGGAAATTGCATATTATATGAAATTTCCCCCTTTTGCCATAATGTTTGCAAAAGCCCTCTGCATGCTGCAGATGCATCAAATTGTGTCTGCTTGTTGAAAAGGGTTAAAGGGGGACATATTCAATGATTTAATTTATAAACATACCCAAGATTTTTCACACATGTTGACCAATTTATTATCAGCATACAGTTATATATTAGGTGCACTATGAGCATGGCTTAACCCTTTCCCTTTTCCCAGCCAAGCTGCGATAGCTTAGGCAGTATATTTAAAATGTCGGTGATCAATCAAGGGACTTCAGTTTGAAACCCAGATTGGCCATTCGTTATTAGTCCCCTGTCTGTCTGTCTGTCAGTCCAACCTAGTCTTGTCCGGCCCACATCTTAACCATGCATCATAGGATTTCCAAGAAAATTGGCACAAATGTTCACCATGATGAGGCGGCGTGTCATGCTCAAGACCCAGGCCTGTACCTCAAATGTCAAGGTCACACTTAGAGGTCAATGGTGAAAATGAGTACCGTTTGATAGGATTGTACCATTTCCAGCCCAAATTTCAACCATGCTTCATAGGATTTCAAAGAAACATGGCACAAACGTTCACCAAGATGAGGTAGCGTGTCACTCTCAAGACTCAGGCCTGTACCTCAAATGTCAAGGTCACACTTAGAGGTCAAAATGAGTACCGTTTGATAGGACTGTACCTTGTTCGCCCCTATCTCAACCATGCATCATAGGATTCCCAAGTTACTGGGCACACATGTTCACAATGATGAGGTGACATCTGGCACACAAGACACAGGCCTGTACCTAAAAGGTCAAGGTCACACTTAGAGGTCAAAGCAAAAATGAGAAACCATGCATCACAGAATTCCCAAGTTACACACATGTTCACCATGATGAGGTGACATGTGGCGCACAAGACACAGGCCTGTAACGGGAAGGTCAAGGTCACACTTACAGGTCAAAGGTCGAAATAAGAAATGTTTGATAGGACTGTATCCAAAATGTATGCAGTGCATTGCTGTTTTTTGTCAACAAATGCACATACAATACTCAATGTTCCGTCTCGTCCGGTAGGGGACCTTTGTATTGCTTGCAATACGACATTAACTTGTTTCCTATGATTTACAAATGTTGCTGTATTTAATGAGCATCAAGTTTAATATTGCCATATGCGTGGGAAGAATGTTGTGTGGAGTGCTGGTGCAAGATAGGCTATTGATCAAGGGGCTGTGTTTTTTTTTCACCTTTGATGGGCATTCATTCGTTCATCAAGATTTATAAATGTTGCTGTGATAATCATCATTATTTTGTTTTCCACCAATGAACCAAATTTTCTATAATAGGAATATTGCCAGTTCTGTAGAGTGCCGGTGCTAGATGGGGTATTGTGTTTAAATCTCAGTTTGGGCACTCATTCGTTACTATGATTGACAAATGTTGTTGTGATTAGCATCCCTTGTCTTCCACCAATGAATTTGTCTTTGATGAAAGGTTGCCAGATGCATGGAAAGAATGTTGTGTGGAGACTGCTGGTGAGAGAATGGCTATCGATGAAGGGACTCAGAATGCATTTGAACCCGGGGCAGTTTGGGTATAAATTCATTCATTCCAGTTTGAATGGGAAGAATATTGTGTGGAGAATGCCGAAAGCACCTTGTTTGGTTAATTATACTTACTTTAAAAGTTACTTATGCCTAGTTGACATGTAGGGCATTAACAAATGATCTGCACTCCAGTCTTTTCTGGGCTGTTCCCAATGCATTTAAGTCCGATTGATGCTATTTAGTTCCCCTACGCTAAGGTGCCAGGTTTCTTTTGGCCTTTCTCTTTTCCTGGTACCATCTGGAGACCAATGACACTACGACTATTTGTGATAATATTTTGACTGCCGGTTTTCAAAGCCAAACCCAAACCATCTCTTGTATCTTCTTTTTCTTAGCATTTCCTCCATATTTTCGCATTCATCTGTGGTAAGAATGTCTTTCGTGGTAGAAAAGACTATCAGTGAACTTGCCGATCTGAAATAATTGAAATATCTGTTGAAAGTGGCATTATAATAACCCTTTCCCACTTATAAAGACTTTCTGTTGCCTCTGCAGCAGATGACTTTTGACAACATCGAGACAATAGAAGAAATTGCTCAAAACGAGCCATGGTGATTTCAACTTTTCCCAATAATTTAGCCCTATACCTCAATAGAGGTTTTCAGGGTTTAAATGTTTTCAAATCCGTCCGCTTCAGATTTTTTGTATGTGGGAAAGGGCTAAAATTCAAATAAATCAATCAAACTACTGTCAGAGGTAAAATACTTCAAGCTGGAATTATTATTGAATATTCTTATTATGGTACAAGTTTTAATATTGACTTTTAGAAGTGAAATGATGATGGATTTTCAAATCGTCCTAGAATTAGGGCTCTGAATTAATTGGATGCTTTTTAAACCTTTTCCCTCATATAGACGCTTTCCGACGCCTCTGCAGCAGACGGCTTTTTGAAAACATCATAAGTGACAAAAGTAGAAATTGCTCAGAACGAGCAATTTCTCCTTTTGACACAATGTTTTCCACTTTTAGTCATAGGTTATCCATTCAATTATAGAGATTTTCTATTTTTTGACAAAATATAGTCAGTCATCTGCTGCAGAAATGTTGTATGAGGGAAAGGGTTAAAAGTCGGTCCCGACAGGCAAATGTTTGGTTTTCCAAAGGCCTGGTAGTAATGGCTTTCCCCCTTGGCTCTGAGGTTGGTTGTGATTAGCATCAGGACTGATATATCAATATCAAGAGAAGAATTCAACTTGAACCAGTGGTTAATGTTGGGGATTTGAAATAGGGTGTCCCTGGTTCGATCCCCAGTTGCGGCACGACGTTCATGGTGGAATGTCCGTAGGAAGGGCGTATTTTACTTGTCTATGCTGGTTTGTTTACTAAGTGAACTGTCGCCATGAATAATAATTAATAACTGAAATAATTTTGAATACGGCATAAAACCTCAATGAAAGAAAAAGTCAATATCAAGATGAATAATACCAGCTAAGCATCTGCAAAATACTTAGGAAATACCGTGATATAAATGAAATACAGCTGAAAGTGGCATCAATCAAGCAAACAAATAATATAAAGATATTTTCCATATTTTTAGTGTTGGGGATTTGGAATAGGGTGAGAGATTAGGGCTATTGATCAAGGGGTTGTGAGTTTGAACCTCAGTTTGTGCATAATCAATCATTCCAGTTTGCATGGGAAGAATATTGTTTGGAGCGAGAATGCCAAAAGCACCTTGTTCGGTGTATTACTTACTTTACATTACTTATGCCTGGTTGACATAATTAGGGCATTAACAAATGATCTGCACTCCTGTCTTTTCTGGGCTGTTCCCAATCAATATAAGTCAATATCAAGATAAATAATACCAGTAGCATCTGTAAAATTTATGCTTAAGAAATACCGTTATATAATTGAAATACAGTTAGTTTAAACTTATTTATTTTAAATCGATTGCGAAACAAGCTTTAAGCTTATATTAATCACGCTCGATGTTTGCTTCCTGGATACTAAACCAGTACTTGCGCCGATTGTGTGGAAAAACCTCTGCACCACTGTCTTCCACAGTTGAAAGTGGCATCATTGAAGCAAACAAATAATATAAAGAGATTTTCCATATTTTTAGCTATGTCATCTGCTGTAGAATTGTTGTATGTGGGAAAGAGTTAAACAAACTTTTTGGATACATTTATTCTAAAGGAGATTTGTCACAAAAAAGTATGACCAAAGATTTATTCACTTGTTGTAGATCATTGGAAAAGATCTACTCAATAGAATGAGTAAAGAAAAAGACATAACTTGTTTGATTTCATATTTCATATTTAATTTTTAATTAAAGATAGAATTTCATTTGTATTCAATTGAATGTGACAATCCAATTTTTTTTTAAAATGTATAACCCTTTCCCACATATGATCAACAAATGTACAGCAGATTACTTAGGAAACCTCTGGGAAAAACTATTTAAAATCTCTATAAATGAATGCAATTATTGAATAGAATTGGAAAATTTAGGCAAAAGGATAAATCATTATGAGCAATTTCTCGGTTTGTCAGAATGTTTTCAAAAGTTGTCTGCTACAGTGGCTTCAGAAAGCATCTGTATGTGGAAAGGGTTAAGAATTGCGTTAACATGCATTTATCTGACATGTACATACTTTGTCCACTTGGAAAATATCGGAGAGAAAAAAATGTTGTATCCTCGAATTTGAAAGTACAAATGTATATGTATACTGTTTTATACAGGCTGTTCAAGACAATAAATTTTGTAGACATTTCTTAATCAAGTGTCTCAAATGGACCAACAAACATTGTCTTATAAGGAAATGGGGGATGAACAAAAAAGGAATAAAATAATATTATTTGTTATTTGAGGATCTCTCAGTTTAAATATTGTCTGTCATGAGTTTGTTTTTATAAACTGGTCAATGACTTCTTTTTAACCTTAACATGGACAATGCTCTGTAAAATACAACCATTGGGACTTTTGCGGTTAACGATAAATCCAGATCAGCATGTGAAATCTTCCCAGTTTGCCATCTAGTTGTATACATACAACCTTTCTTGAAATCTCTGGGGGGTGGGTGTCACCAACGTACACTAAACAAATATGCACTTTGATAATAATTGCAGTTTCTAAAAAATTGTGATTGTGGCTTTAATTGTTAAAGAGGCCTAAGCTCATAATTTTCATAAACTGGTCAGCAACTGAACTATAACTTAAATATGTGAGCATGAATTTTTTGAGAGCCATTTTTAATTGGGTGGGTTCGACACCATATGCGAAGAGAGTGGGAGGCACTTTTAGAGTCATTCATAATTAGGCCTTTAAATTTCTCAACTTTCACCTATAGGGTAGGGGAATCATCGGAGAGACACTTTAATGTATTTACTTAATTGTTTTAAAACGGTTTGCTGTTGACTTTTAGATTTTCAAGTACCAGAAAACATGTCATGAAAATTGAAAAGTATGTGCTTTAAAGTCTGTGAAATTTATGATCTAAAACTTTTTTTAAGTTTAATGTCAGAGTTTAAAAGCCATTTAACCCTTGGAGACACATTCTGACGCATATGCAAGAAAACATTGTGAGAAAAGGAGAAAAAAATTGCTCTAAACATCTTCTGCAAATTTATTGTATGTGGGAAAGGGTTGTTCCGGAATAGCTTACTGACTGATATTTTACTGTTTGATTCTTAGCCCTTTCCATGATATTTATTACTTTTAACACCTTTACAGTAGACAGCTTATTATTATAGCTAAGGAAATACTTTTGTATTTTCCCTTTTTGCGACACAGACAACTTTTGACACCTGCAGTGGACAGCTTATTAACCATTTCCCTCATACGACAATTCTGCAGCAGACGACTTTGAATGTATTTTGTCAAAAAAATAGAAAATCTCCATAATTGTATGGAAAACCTATGACAAAAAGTGGAAAACATTGTGGCAAAAGGAGAAATTTTTCGCAATATCTTCTTTTGTCACTATGTTTTCAAAAAGCTGTCTGCTGCAGAGGCGTCAGAAAGAGTCTATATGAGGGAAAGAGTTAAAGCTAGGAAAAACTTTTGTATTTATCCTTTGTGTGATTATGGAAGACAACTTTTAACATCTCTGTAGAGTGAGTAAGGATTATAAATGGGCTGTCATTAAATCCTATCCCTTTAACATTAGGTATGATCGAACACATAGTGGCAAAAGAAGAAATTGCTTAAAATGAGCAGATTCTCCTCTCGCCACAATGATTAAAAGTTTACTTTAGTCTATAGAGACTTTCATACTTTTCAAAGTTGTCTGCTGCATACGTTCGCCAAACTCTTTTAAAAGTTGTCTGCTGCATACGTTTGCCAAACTCTTTTAAAAGTTGTCTGCTGTAGATTTGCCAAATGTGGGAAAGGCTTATTCACAAGCTGAAGTGTCAAAGTACATACTTATGATAAATTTTGTCACATGAGATTTAAAGTCACAAACACATTCTGATCATCTTGACATGTTGTTCCAGGTGTATATATTTTACCGTAAGGAGGCCATTACTTACTATCTGAAATGAGCAAGGACATACGAAAACTGACCTAAAACACCTTGTAAAAAGCACAGTCTGAGCAGAGTCTTGTCTGCAGTCCATTTTATAGTGGAATACCTCTGGTTAAGTGATTAGGTTGTCTCAGTAGTGTAGTGGAAGAGTGACACTCCGCCTCAAGTGCGGGAGGATGCAGCAGTTATACTTTATCCCCAGCCATGTCATACCAAAGTCTTTAAAAATGGCAGTAATGGCTGCCCTCCTTGGCGCTCAGGGTTACGGGATTAGCCTTACGACTGACTGGCTGTGTCAGGATATATGAACCAGTAGTACTAAGTACGTGACTTAATTACTAAGGAAAAGCCATGATGTAACTGAAAAATTGTTGCAAGTGGCTTAACCCTTTCCCTCATACGACAATTCTGTAGCAGACGACTTTGAACTTATTTTTGTCAAAACATAGAAAATCTCCCAAAGTTGAATGGATAACCTATGACAAAAAGTAGAAAACATTGTGGCAAAAGGAGAAATTGCACGTTTTGTGCAATTTTTTCTTTTGTTACTATGTTTTTAAAAAGCCGTCTGCTGCAGAGAAGCGTTTATATGAGGGAAAGGGTTAATTGCAATCCTAGATTGAAGCAGAATTAAGCTAAAATGATGCAGAAACAAGAGACAATCAAATTGAGTGGTACAAATGTTATAACCTTAGCAGAACAATTATACATTGTGTGTAAAAAGACCTGGGTGTGCAAAAGGGATACTAGTAGAAGTGTTTTCAAACCTTCTATTGCCTGCTTGCATGGGGAACAGTATGACTGTGGAGCCAGATAAGTCTGCATGGATGCACCAGCGGATCTGGATGTACACAGGTTGCAAATACCTAACAATTATTATTTTTTTCTGCAGAATACCACTCAATAGTCTGTATAGAATTACATGTTTTTTTATTATGCCCCCTCTGAACTTGACTTGAGGGGGTGGGGGAAGCATATCGAAGAGTTGCCCTTTGCAGCCCTTCTGTCATAATTGATTTCCTTACATTTGCTTTGGAAAACATGCATATATTCTAATGATATTTTAGGGATTGATTGATTGATTGATTAGTGTTTTACGCTGCTTTCAACAATTGTTCAGTTATATCATGGGGTTTCCTGTGTAAGTTACCAGTACTTCTGGTCCATTTATCCTGACACCAGCCTGTCAGTGGTAATGATAACCCCGCAAACCTGAGCGCCAAGGATCGAGGGTTGCCATGACTACCATGAATTTGGTATGACATGGCTTCCCAGACCCAAGGCGGACGCTCTACCACTACACCGAGGTGATGGGTTGGTTGTTAATTGACACATTCAAGTTGGGGTTCCAACGGAGTTTATAATTGTCTCTAACATAATCAATCATTGTTTTGTGCGAAAATTTTATCTTAAAAATTTAATACAGTAGTTAATATGGGTTTATTTAACCCTTCCCTATTTACTGAGACTCGTGCTGACACCTCTGTTACGCAGACAACTTTTGAAAACATTTACCACAATGTTTTCAATTCAATTCAATAGCTTATAATACATCAATTTATAGAGATTTTCGATAATTCTGTCAACAGATTTGTTTTTTAAAGTCGGTGTTGAATATATGTGGGAATGGGTTATTTTAAATTCAATTACTATCTGTGTAGAATATCATTGGTAAATCAATTAACTGTGGCAGAAAAATAGATAATGTGACACCAAGATTAATAGACACGAGTTATCATGAATACGGAAGTTTAACCTCTGACTGGATTGGAATTCAAACCCTTCTGCGGACTCCATTTGACGCGTCTGCAGATCAAAAAACTTATTTTACTTTTTCTTGGTACATGAAATAAACTGATAGTTAAAATACCAAGATTAATTACAATACTCAAATTTATCATTTATCTCATCAGACATTTCAAGATGAGGACCATCTGAAGAAAATATTTGAAGCATCTTTTAATTTTATAGTATTTCTTTCTATATTATACCCCAAAAAAACAAAGTTGTGGGGGGGGGGGGGGGGGGGGGGGGGTATATAGGAGTCACTGTGTCGGTCGGAAGCCATATTTTGTCCAGCCTATTTCATACAAACCACTGGGTGGAATTCAATAAAATTTTACATGAAGTTTATATACCAAGAGGAGATGTGCATTATCTAAAAGGTCTTACAATTGCATGTTTTTTTACAGAGTTATGGCACTTTTACTTATTAAGTTGTCGGTCGGAAGCCATATTTTGTCCGGCCTATTTCTTACAAACCACTGGGTGGAATTCAATAAAATTTTACATGAAGTTTCTATACCAAGAGGAGATGTGCATTATCATAAAGGTCTTACAATTGCATGTTATTTTACAAGAGTTATGGCTTTTTTGTTGGTCGGTCGGAAGCCATATTTTGAGTCAAGGTTATTTATCATCTTCAGTGATAGTTCTTAGGTTTTACTTGTTGAAAACATCATGAGAAAAGGAGATTTCTCGTTTTGAGTACGTTTTCAGTCATTGCAATTATATTCCAAAGGCAAACTTTAAGGGTCACAATTGAAATTTTCAACCTTGGGTTGCTTGAATTGTTTGCTTTTCTTTTTAAAGTTTAATGGATTTTTAATTCCATTCAAGTGGGATTTGATGAACTTATGTTTAACTTTTACTGAAATATATTTGTTAACATCTTGATCTCTTCTAGTATATGTTATTAACTCTTTCCCACTTGCAGAAGCATAAAGAAGAGGACCTTTGAAAAGATCATAGCAAAACAGAAATTGCTGATCATGAACAATTTCTCCTTTTGCCACAATATTCTCAACTTTTTCGATAAATATACTATCATTAATAAAGATTTACTACTTTTGTCAACAGATGGTTTTTAGTCTAATCTGATACAGATTTATTTGTTGCATGTGGGAGAGGGATAATAACAGATTAGTAATTTCAATGATTTACCTAAAATGTTATATTCAGAATGGTTTGCTTGTGTAAATGTTTACCTGATGTGCCATTTTTAGCTCTTTGAAAACAAAATAACGAGCTTTTGTCGTCACTTGAGCGGCGGCGGCTTCGGCGTGGATTAAGTTTTGCGTTCAGGAAACTGCTTTGATAAAGATATATAACAACTATTTTGAAATCCTTTTTTGTAAGAATTTTAACAAAAGTTGATTGATTAATTGTTTTGTGTTTTATACACTGCATGCATTCAACAATTGTTCAGTTATATCACACTAACTTGTTACCTTGGTAAGTTACCAGTACTTCTGTTCCTTTTATCCACACACCAGCCATCTGCAGTCTGTTGTAATTAACCCTTTTCCTCATACGACAATTCTACAGCAGAAGACTAAATTGAACATATTTTGTCAAATAATGGAAAATCTCTGTAATTGAATGGATAACCTATGACTAAACGTGGAAAACATTGTGACAAAAGAAGAAATTGCACGTTTTGTGCAATTTCTTCTTTTGTTACTATTTTTTCAAAAAGCCGTCTGCTGCAGAGGCGTCAGAAAGCATCTATATGAGGGAAAGGGTTAATGCTAACCCCATAACCCTGAATTTTGAAAAGGATTTGAATCCATACACTAAAATTGTTGTATATTTCTATTTTCCTACATTATTCTCAAAAGTCTCCTGCTTCTGTGTTGTTTGTATCGGGAAGAGGTTTACATGAATATATATATCTTTCATACCTATTATAACCCTTTACCTCATACGACAATTCTGCAGCAGACGACTTTGAACGTATTTTGTCAAAACACAGAAAATCTCCATAATTGAATGACTAACCTATGACAAAAAGTGGAAAACATTGTGGCAAAAGTAGAAATTGCACGTTTTGTGCAATTTCTTCTTTTGTCACTATGTTTTCAAAAAGCCGTCTGCTGCAGCGGCATCAGAAAGCGTTTATATGAGGGAAAGGGTTAAAGGTATAAATAATGCTGTTATATCATTATTACGGTTTTATCAATATCTTCTGTTTTAACCCTTTCCCACATACAGCAAATCTGCAGCAGACGACTTTCAAAACATGGTGACAAAAACCTGAAAAACCTCCATAAAAGATAGTTTAATTATTAAATAAAGTTGAAATATTGTGGCCAAAGGGTAAATTGCTCATCATGAGCAATTTCCCCTTTTGCCACAATGTATTCACAAGTCGTCTGCTGATATTGCGTCAAACAGCGTATGCAGGTGGGAAAGGGTTAAAGAGGGAATTTTATATTTACTCGACACTTACTTAATACTTTTTTATAGCTTTACCAGAAAGAGAAAGCAAAAAATATTGAAGATTTAATAGCAGATAACTCTTGAAAACATTGTAAGAAATTGCATTATTTCATTTTCAACCCTTTCCAAACTGCAGATGCATTTTAACCCCTCTGCATAAAGATGCCTTAACCCTTTCCAACATACAGCAAATCTGCAGCAGACAACTTAGAAAATGTCTACTCAAAAATAAGGAAAATATCTATAATTGTAAGTATTATATAATATAATTACTAAAAACGGTTGAAAACATTCTGGCAAATGGAGAAATTGCTTGTTTTGAGCTATTTCTCCTTATATCACGATTATTTCAAAAGGCATCTGCTGCAGATGCGTCAAAATACTTCTGAAAATTGGAAAGGGTAAAATTAACAAGATCTGACATAGAATAAAGCTAAATAAGGTAGGATTATCATGGCTAATCCTTTTGTGGACCTGTCCCTAATTTACTCAATTTCCTTGATATAGACATTCTGAGACATTGTGTAGCTGCATGACGACTTTCGGTAACATTGCGGGAAAGAAGAGAAATTGTACTTTTAATAAGAGCTATTTTATCTTATACCCACATTATTTTCATCTTTGTAAAGATTTAATTCTACTTTCAATTTTTCTGAGATTCCATTATTATTCTCAGATGTTTTTAGTTTTTAGAAAAATGCTCTTCTGTGGATTTTAAGCATCAACACTATTGTGTCAGTTTTGGGAAAAGGGTTTTAACCCTTACCCTCATACAACAATTCTGCAGTAGATGACTTTGAGAGTTTCTTGTTAAAAATATGGTAAACTTTGTAACTATAAATGAAAGTTTAATCATTGAAAACAGAGTCGAAAGCATGGTGACAAAAGAAAAAATTATTCATTTTAAGCAATTTCTTCTTTTCTCACCATGTTTTCAAAAAGCCTTATCTGCTGCAGAGGCGTCAGAAAGTGACGGTCTACATGAGGAAAAGGGTTGATAAAGATTAATCTTTGAATTAAACTTTTTAAAATTAACATGTATTAAAGAATAGTGATATAAGTATACATTGGATTTAATATATGCTAGCAATTAGACTTTCAAATATTTAACTCTCTTAAACGTTGGATACTTTTCTCTCAATGTTTTGAAGATCTGTATCAGTTAATGTAATGCAGAAATATGAAACTTCAGGACCATGAGGTTGTATTCTTATTTATTTACTATTGCTATATCGGGGACATAAATGTTGAGGGAATGAACAGGGCCATATATTCCAACAACAATACTTAGCGCTCAGATATTCTTAAATTAAGTATTAAAACATACTCATCCATTGTTAATTTGTTTCATCAAGAAAAAAAACATTAAGTTAACTATCGACGTCAACTTATTATACTACCACATACTTATTAGATACTTATTAAGTCATAAGTAAATATCTAAGATGACTTTTGGTGGAATATAAATAACTTAACAACTTAGTTAAGTCAAAAACTTTATTCAGAATTTTAAGTTAAGTATTTGATGGTGGAATCTGTTAGTGAGGCCCAGGTCTTAGATTTGATGCATATTTGTTTGGTTTTGGTGAGGGTTCACCCTTTACCCACATATAATCACTTTCTGACGCCTCCGCAGCAGACGGCTTTTTGATAACATAATGACAAAAGAAGAAATTGCTCAAAATGAGCAATTTCTTCTTTTGCCACAATGTTTTCCACTTTTCGTCATAGGTTATCCATTCAAAATTACAGAGATTTTCCATTTCTTGACAAAATATGTTCAAAGTTGTCTGCTGCAGAATTGTCGTATGAGGGAAAGGGTTAAGAGAGATATCATGTGTGTATGATTGGAACCAGTCTGCTGGAATTTTCCTGTTGTCAGCATTTCCGGTCAGTCGGGGGGGGGGGGGGGGGATTTGTGCACATTTACAAGTCCTTTTAGTTGTGTTGACATAACTTTCTATTAATATTGATGATCCATTTAAAATTCATTTAAATAAATCAAATATTTGTTAGCCTAGTTTTGGAAAACAAATTCAAAATATCGACTGAAATTATTCAACTATATAACATTCATTGATCTAAGAGAGAAGACAATTTTGAATAAAATTAAAATAGACTAAAAGATGACTGCATAATAAGCCAATGACATATCTTAAGCCTTTTCCAAATACAACCTTAAAACTTAAGCAGACTACTGAAAATATCTAGACAAAAACATTTAAAATTTGTATTATTGAAAGTAAATTAGAGATAAAAACATTGTGGCATTAGAAGAAATTGCTCATTATTTGTCTGCAGCAGATTCATCAAAAGGTATCTGCATGGGGGAAGGAGTTTAATTAAACAGTGTGTGTATACCACGTGACTTTGACATCACACAATGCTACGGCGGACAGAAATACTTTACTTCGGTTTAGAAGTAAAAACAAAGACTGCGCCATGTTTCATTAAAAGGAATCCGCTGTGGTCGAGTGGTTAGCGTCGGGGATTTCGAAACCGGGTGTCCCGGGTTCGATCCCCAGTCGCGGCACTACGGTCATGGTGGAGTGCCCTTGGGCAAGGCACATTTTCTAGCCTAGTACTGGTTTGTTTACCCAGGGATCATGAATAGGTGAACTGTCGCCGTGATATAACTGAAATAATGTTGAAAACGGCGTAAAACCCCAATAAATAAATAAATAAATGTTTCATTAAAAAGGGTGAAAAAATAAAAAAGTTACCATTGTTTTTACATTCTTATAAGGAGCAATTATTGCTGTGTGACCATGCAAATATGATGTCAAAAGTCATGTGGTATACACACACTGTTAAAGTCCAGTCTATTTGTTAAAAGGAAGGATTTTTCAGATATATCTAAATATAGATAGAAGATCTGCTGTTGTTTACCTGTCTTTCCATACGGCAAGTCTTCAAGACTAGGAACCAGCAATGAAACTTCCACCCAAAATGTGCTGGAAAAGGAGTAATCACTCAATTTGAATGTTTTAACCCTTCCCTGATCATACAATTTATGACTCCATTAAACCTTTCCCTCATATAGACGCTTTCTGTCATCTCTGCAGCAGACTACTTTTTGAAAACATAGTGACAAAAGAAGAAATTGCTGTCGGAAGTCGTCTGTTTCAGGAAAAGGAGCGACTCCTGTTTGATTTGTGCTGTACAAATCCTTTTCTGACATGTATTTGTCTCTATTTAAAAGGGAGTCAACCACTGCAGACAGTTAGTTATCAATTGAGAGGTTATGTCCCTTATGTCTATAAAAGTGCAAGCTTTTCATATGCACATGTTTTTTTACAAAATTTAGCTCACCTGAGCACAAAGTGCTCAAGGTGAGTTATTGTGATCGCCTTTGTACGTCGTGCGTCGTCCATCGTCCGGCAACATCTTCTCTGTTGCCAGTGGGTCAATTGGGATGAAACTTCACAGAAAGCATCCACTCAATGTCCTCACCAGAATTCCTTCAAATGTTTGGGATCCATGCAGAATTCTGGTTTCCATGGCAACCAAACAAAAAAAACTTCTCCTAAACTGGTTGGCTGATTTTTAAATAATTTTGTAGAAATGTTTCTTGTGTGACCCTCTATCAGATTCCTTCAAGTCATGTTGATTGGTCAAAAAACATGGCCACAAGGGGCGGGGCTTTTTTGCCTTAAATGGCTATAGTGAAAACTTAAAAAATCTTCTTCTCCAAAAGTATCGGGCCGATTTTCAAATATTTTGTAGAAATGTTCCTTGGGTGACCCTCTATCAGATTCTTTCAAGCCATTTTGATTGGTCGAAAAACATGGCCACCAGGGGGTGGGACAATTTCTCTTGATATGGCTAAAGTGAAAACTTAATAAAATGTTCTCCTCTGAAAGTGTCTGGCCGTTTTTCAAATAATTTTGTAGAAATGTTCCTTGGGTGACCTCTATCAGATTCCTTCAACCATGTTGATTGGTCGAAAACTATGGCTGCCAGGGGTCAGGGCTTATATGGCTAAAGTGAAATAAATATAAAATCAGGTGAGCGATCCAGGACCTTCATGGCCCTCTTGTTTTGTGTTGCCTTCCTTTGGCAGGGAAATATTTAGGGATTACTTGTTTGTCCATCTGTCAGTCACAGGTAAGCAAACTGTCATATTGGCAGGTGATGTATGTACAGTATGTGTCATTGGAAGACTCGTTCAGCAGAAGTTTTAACCCTTTCCTGCTTGACGACGCATTTTGAGGAATATGCAGCAGAGGATGTTTAAAAACATTGTGATAAAACGAGAATTTGCTCAAAAGAGCAATTTCGCCATTTGTCACAACAATGTTTTCAAATCTGTTCAATTATAATATCATTTTGTTTCCAAACGTTGACCATGTTTTTTGCTGAGAATTGTTCAATGTCGTCTGCTGCAGATTTGTTGTATGTGGGAAAGGGGTTAAAAGAGCACTTACATAAGAAATTTTGTGAAGTGATAGAACTGGTAAAGTTCTTATGCTTCTCCTAATTCTCTAAAACGGCTGTACGAGTGATCAGCGCAGGGGAGTTTGTGGATTCAGTCCTTAAGGGATGTTTGATAAGTAAACTATTGCTGTGATATAAATGAAAAAGTGTTGTAAACAGAATTAAACCCTGTTTAAACCTTTCACAGATGCTTTCTTGAATACGCCTCTGTAGCAGACGAGTTTTGAAATCATTGCGGCAAAAGAAGAAATGGCTCATTATAAATGAGCCATTTCCTCTTTTGCCACAATGTTTTCAACTCAATTCAAATAGTGAAACATCCAGTTATATACCTTTTCCGGATGTTTATAAAGTCGTCTGCAGCATGTTTTTTTAGTTTGTGGGAAAGGGTACGTAACAACCAAATTTTGTTTTGATACAAAGATGGAAACATTGATTATAGATAAAAGGTGAATTTTCTCTCTTTTCCAAAATAATTCTGAGTGTAACATCTCATGCTGCAGCAATGAATTATTCATGACTAAACAATTCCATATACATTGACGCTGGAAACAAAGATTAACCCTTTCCGACACGACACATGTATGCAAGCATTTTGAAACATCTTTAGCAGACAACTTTTGAAAGCATTACGGAAAAAGGAGAAATTGCTCATGATGATGAGCAATTTCTACTTTTTCCACAATGTTATCAGCTCTAATTAACAACTATTTATTTGTTTCTATAGCCCTTTCCCTCATAAAGATCCTTTATGACGCAAAGTCGTCTGTTGCAGAATTGTCGTATGAGGGAAAGGGTGAAAGAAAATGACATAATGAGATGGTTGCATGCGTTGACTAATTTGTGATGTTAGTTTCATTAAAACCTGACTCTTTGTTGAATATGGGAAAGGGTTAATTTGAAAGTCGTTTTCTAAATACGGCATTAGAAATCACCTGTTTCAGTGAAAAACATTTAGAAATACAAAATCAAGGTGATTAATTTGAAAGCCAGTGGCAATCATGGGAATTGATGCTTGTATAGCTCTTTCCCACATACAACAATTCTGCAGCAGACGACTTTGTAAATATCTAGACTAAATCAAGAAAAATCCTTATAAATACATGTAATTACCAAAACAAGTTGAAATCATTGTGTCAAAAGGGGAAATTGCTCATTTTGAGCAATTTCTCCTTTTATCACAATGTTTTCAAAAGTCATCTGCTGTCGAAGCGTCAGATTAAGGGTCAATACAACTAATATAGCATGAACATGCAAAAAAAAACATGTTGTTTTAAATGAAAAGTTTCTGAGAATTTTTACCCCTCACCACTCCCTTTGTTCATAGCAAGCTGTTTTCTCCTTTTACCACAATGTTTTACTACAAGGTAGTACATGTACTACCAATTTTCCAGCTATTACATGATCTTTTTTTTAACCCTTAAAATTCAATGCTGAATTTTAAAAATGAACTTCTCCATGAAAGTCAGTTTTTGGAATATCATGATAAAAATGTTGAGTTGAGCAGCCATCGGTATAGAGCCTGATCCAGTAGCATGATTTTATGCTGACCTGATCGACTAACGCTATTATAACTACAAGGTGGCGCCTACAGTTAACCCTGCAGCAGA
Organism: Serripes groenlandicus; assembly: GCA_031761405.1. Lineage (NCBI taxonomy): Eukaryota > Metazoa > Mollusca > Bivalvia > Cardiida > Cardiidae > Serripes > Serripes groenlandicus. The sequence goes on from JASEVX010000090.1 coordinate 149,331, forward strand.
CGACTTTGAACATGTTCTGTCAAAAAATAGAAAATCTCTATAATTGAATGGATAACCTATGACTAAAAGTGGAAAACATTGTGGCAAAAGGAGAAATTGCTCGTTTTGAGCAATTACATCTTTTGTCACTTTGTTTTCAAAAAGCCGTCTGCTGCAGAGGCATTAGAAAGCGTCTATATGAGGGAAAGGGTTAAAGGATAAAGTGTCTCTCAATACAATTTTTTTGTACTTCAAAATTTCTAGCAATTGAATAATATTCTTCCCCCTAGAAGATTCACTCTCAAAATTATTGTATCAGATAAATATATGGGGAGTTTAAACTTGGACTGCTGCAGAGAGATCGAAAGTTATATGTATCAGGAAAATATAGTCAATGAGCAACAACAACAAAGGGTCTGTAGATACTGTAGATGGTAGCATGTTTCTTACTCCAGATATATCGAGAGCTTTAGGGAACTTCATTCACTGTCTCCCAAGTGTCTGGCTAGAAGATTGTCTAACTATGGATTTTTCTGTTACACCCGCCCACACACTGGGTGTAACAGAACAGAGATTTATCTCCTCTCATTTCTTTGTAAATTCATAACCCATACTGTTTGTTGTCAATCCGTTTATTTAGTTGCTGATGAAGATGCTTAAATCTTTGATGATATCTCAGACCACCTTTGCTGGAGACAACTTTTGAAAATATTGTGGGAAAAGGAGAAATGGCTAAAAGTATGCGAGCCCAAAAATATCCGTAAATGGGAATGTACATGTACAACCATTGAATAGAGATGTAAACATAGTGGCAAAAGTCCTCAGTTAATAAATTATACCTGATGAAATTAATTATTTTTGTACTCTGAAATCTATCAAAGAAAACTGATAATATTGTGAAAATTAATTTACCACAGACGGATCAATTGTGTTCATTAATCAAAATGCTGCACCTCAAAATAGGTAGATAGTACTAACAGTACGATGTGAGTTTTCATAACCCAGTCTTGTTAACCCTTTCCCCTCATACAACAATTCTGCAGCAGACGACTTTGAACGTATTTTGTCAAAACATAGAAAATCTCCATAGTTGAATGGATAACCTATGACAAATAGTGGAAAACATTGTGCAAATTTTCTTTTTTTGTCACTATGTTTTCAAAAAGCCGTCTGCTGCAGAGGCGTCAGAAAGCGTCTATATGAGGGAAAGGGTTAATTAAATGTACACCGACTCATGATATTTCACAAAGCTTCTGTACATACCATTGTTATAAAAATTCGTCTGTATAATGGCAATGGGGTTTAAAACAGAGGTCCAGATAAGGAGGGGTATACAGCTCTTTTCTCCGCAATTTTGTCTTACTATAAAAGCAAACCCTATGTTGTGGGTACTCAAAAGAATTGTTTCACTGAGACGATTCTTTCCGATACCCACTTCATAGGGAAAGAGGGTCAGATAAGGATTTTAGAACATGGAAAACGCCCATTATCTAGAGCTCTGTTAAAACCTTTCCCGCTTACAGACTTTTGAAAGCATTGTGACAAAAGGGGAAAGTGCTCCTTTGGCAGCATTATTTTCAATTCTATTCACCAGCTTAGTGTGACACTTTCATTTAAAGAGTTTTCTTTATTTTTGCCAAGTTTCATCATGATTTCAAAGTGATCTTCTGTAGATTTGTTGTATGTGGCAATGGGATGTTTGTGGCCAAGGTATACACTTATACTGCCTTGCTATGGAGCTAGCTTTTATAGCGAAGTGGAAGAGCATTTACCTTCGAATCAAAAGGTTGTATCTTTTAGGACTTACAATGGCGCCCAATAAGGTACGTAACATAGGAAAAGCCTCGAGAAGGTTTCACAATATTCTCAGTCTCCCGAAATTCGAAGACGAATTCCATTTAAGGAGGGGGGTATATGTATACGGGGAGACAGTAAATAATTAATGCCTTGCTTATAATGGAGCTTAGCTTTTGTAGTGTTTGCCTTCGGATCAAAAGGTCCATTTAGGCTCAAGCCCTGATCAGGTCGGATCTTTTAGGACTGTTACAATGGCGCCCAATAAGGGACTACATAGGAAATGCCTCGAGAACGTTTCACAATATTCTCAGTCTCCCAAAATTCAAGGATCAGGTCGGATCTTTTAGGACTGTTACATATTGACAACAATTTTTAGCTCTACTGGCCAAAGGCCAGAAGAGCTTATGCCGTGGTGTGGTGTCCGTCGTCCGTCCGTCCGTAAACAATTGCTTGTGAATGCGATACGATACAGTCTTCAATTTTTAGCTCTACTGGCCAAAGGCCAGAAGGGCTTGTCGTGGCGATTTGTCCGTCGTGCGTGCGTCCGTCCGTAAACAATTTCTTGTTAACACGATACAGTCTTCACTTTTGATTGTATCTCAACCAAACTTATACAGTAGTTAGATATCCATGAGAGCTCGGTTCCTTTCGAAAACCAGCCAGATCCGCCCATGCATGACTGGATTATGGCCCTTGAAATGGTCAAAATTGCTATAAAAGAGCTTGTTAACACGATACAGTCTTCACTTTTGATTGTATCTCAACCAAACTTATACAGTAGTTAGATATTCATGAGAGCTCGGTTCCTTTCGAAAACCAGCCAGATCCGCCCATGTATGACTGGATTATGGCCCTTGAAATGGTCAAAATTGCTATAAAAGAGCTTGTTAACACGATACAGTCTTCACTTTTGATTGTATCTCAACCAAACTTATACAGTAGTTAGATATCCATGAGAGCTTGGTTCCTTTCGAAAACCAGCATGTGAACACAATAGAGGCTCCATTTACTATCTGATCTTCACCAAACTTAGATAGTAGTTAAATACTGATTAGAGCTTGGTTCCTTTTGAAAACCAGCCAGATCCGCCAATGCAAGACTGGATTATGGCCCATGAAATTGTAAAAATTACTATAATACAGCTTTTGAAAACAAAAGAGCCTCCATTTACTATCCGATCTTCACCATACATACATGCTCTGGATTGAAAATGACCAAAGAACCATACCAGTAGAGCATAGGCCCTCATGGGCCTCTTGTTATTGTATCTCAATCAAACTTATACAGTAGTTAGATATTCATGAGAGCTCGGTTCCTTTCGCAAACTTGTGAACACAAAAGAGCCTCCATTTACTATCCGATCTACACCATACAATACATGCTCTGGATTTAAAATTACCAAAGAACCATACCAGTAGAGCATAGGCCCTCATGGGCCTGTTGTTACTTTATCCATGAAGTTTTTAGGTTTGCAATGGCATCGAAATTAAATATCAATTGTGTATTATGCGGCATGGGAATGATATGTATGTTTCCCCTCCCTGCCAGGGTTCTATCATGCAATGCTGGAAATAAATCAGGATGAATCATGCAGATTAAAATGTATTACATTCTCTCTTCAAAGGTTACCCAGTTAACCCTTTCCCTCATAGACGCTTTCTGACGCCTCTGCAGCAGACGGCTTTTTGAAAACATAGTGACAAAAGAAGAAAATGCTCAGAACGAGCAATTTCTCCTTTTGACACAATGTTTTTCCACTTTTAGTCATAGGTTATCCATTCAATTATAGAGATTTTCTATTTTTTGACAAAATATGTTCAAAGTCGTCTGCTGCAGAATTGTTGTATGAGGGAAAGGGTTAAGCTTTTCCTTTATGCAGACACGTTTAAAAACATTGTGGAAAAATGAAATATTACTTATAATGAGCAATTTCTTCTATTCGATAATCCTTTCTCAAATGTTGTCGCATCTGCAGCAGATGGCTTTTTAAAATCAAAGCGCTGAAAGCGCTGGTGGTATAGGGGCATATGTAAGTTGAAAATATATGGCATAGATAATATAGACAAACATTGTTGAAACAATGACCTTTAAACAAACCAAACCAAAAATGTGCGAAGCACACATATTGCCTGCCTATACAATACAAATACCTAATTTATCAAAGTTTCACCCTTTTCTTGTATAAACAAAATAAAAAGATTGACAAAAAACAGAGCAGCGACCCTTAATTAAAATATTTCCAGTTCAGAAATCACTAAAGATTCACAATGTATATTGTAATCATGCTGATTAATGAAAGACAATCGAAAGCATGCTAGAGTTATGTTTCTTTTGCACTGCACATCTGTTGCTCTGTGTTTCCTATACAACAAGTCTTAAATTGATACATTGGACATCTATTGAGACAATAACCGAAGAAATGAAAAATTAGTTTTACACCTAAAAAAACCAGATCAGATTTGTGTTCAAAATATTGTATCGATCTCTTAATCCCAATGTATACGTGTGACGACTTTGAAATGGATCCGCGAAACAGAAACAAAGTTTTGACCCATTAGTGCAAACCGTAACGGACAGACGGACGGATGGATGAACACAAAGACGGACAGACAGTCAGTCGCTCTGGACAAAGTACAACGCTTGGGAAACACTCATTAATGAAACAAGGCCATGTGTTTTTATGTCAAAAATACATTACCAGTCATTTAATACCTGATATATAATCTCTACACCCTTAATTCATCCAGAAAAAGAACTCGCCTTGCGTATTCCTCACGTATATGTGATATACACGGTTGCCCGTAATAGCGGGCAAGCACGTGATATCTTGCCACTTTTAATTTCTGGATCCACCAGCTAGACAGCTAAGAATTTACACATTATTTTCTAATTATTCATTTCTTGGCTTTTTAAGGCTTATTGCCTTATTTAGTTGTTCATTCAGTTAGGAAACTGCATTAACAGATATTCAACTGCATTTAAAGTTAAATTATTGTTGTAATTGCTTGTTTTTGTAGGCGACAGCTAGCTGAAAAGCACGAGGTGGTTACCCCACCCACTATTTTCAGTTAATGTCTTCGGGTGCGGAACGTAATTGAGTTCAAGACTTAAGTTAACGATGAGTTTCCAATCCCGTTATAGATGATACTTATGATGTTGTTGTATTTACATGTATTTATAACATAGAAAAAAAAAATTATAAATTTTGTTTATAGATTATATACGTTCCGGGTTGTCACTCGGGTAGAAAAATAAAAAGTAGAAAAAAATTTGAGAAAATTTTTTTTTGGTGTTATTTTGTGTTCTTTTCGTATATATTTGAATCATAAATATGTCACAAAAAGGTGATCGGAGGCGTGGCTCGTGTGGTCATGCTGTGGACACATGGGACACGCATCCGGACTGTGTGGTTTGCTCAAAGGGCACACAGCTTTCACCGTGCGAGTACTGCTCTTCTTGGACTGTTTCTATTTGGAAACGGGCTGTGAAGGGTAAGACTAGCAAAAGCAGGAAGGGTAAGAGTGCCCCTAAAAAGGCGTCTCTGATCTCTTCGAGTGAATATCATAAATATGTCACATAAGGTGAACGGAGGCGTGGCTCGTGTGGTCATGCTGTGGACGCATGGGACACGCATCCGAACTGTGTGGTTTGCTCAAAGGGCACACAGCTTTCACCGTGCGAGTACTGCTCTTCTTGGACTGTTTCTATTTGGAAACGGGCTGTGAAGGGTAAGACTAGCAAAAGCAGGAAGGGTAAGAGTGCCCCTAAAAAAGGCGTCTCTGATCTCTTCGAGTGAAGCGGAGTTCGTGGGGTTCTCCCAGTCGGACTCCGCGACCGTGTTGAGTGGATCAAAGGTTAAGGCTGTTCCTTCTCCACTTAGCACAACCGCACCTCCTAGTCTAGCTAGAGACACGGAGGAGCGGAAGGTAGCTTTGGATGCTCGTTGTTCTCTCGGGAAACAAAAGCCTTCGGGCCAGACACCGTATAGAAACAGGGTTTTGAATGTGCTCAAGAGCTGGAGCCTTCTTACTCTGAACGACATTATCTTGCTTCTGGTGTTGGGGCTCAACCTTCGAAAGAAGGGGATGCCGGAATCACCCGCCGGGAAACCGAGCGGGTTGGTTTGTCAGACCACTTGTGGTCAATTCCAACACCACACTCTGAGCTACATCAGTCTTCGGACTGCTGCAGAGTGCCGGTTTACGATGTCTGTGGACAAAGTTCTCTGGAGACTTTTGATAGGTCAGCTTCACTAACTGCCTATCTCTAGTCAACCGGGTAATGCTAGAGCTGGACAGCAAAACCCATATGCCGTGGCGCGACAGGTCCCCGGGCAACCGGGGCGTCATCTAGCGATGACGCGACCTGTCACCGGTCAGTCATTTAGCCATGACACGACCGGGCCAGTCAGTCAATTTGCCATGACTAGACAAGGTAGTCATTCACTTAGCGGTGAAATGACAGGGCTGCAGTCGAATAGCTACGACGCGGCCAGGCAGACGGTCACTCATTTAAATATGACGCGACCAGGCAGACACTCATTTCACTATGACGTGGCTAGCCAATCAGTCTCGCATGTAGCCATGTCTAGACAAGGTAAGCAGGCAGACACTCATTTCACGATGACGTGGCTAGCCAATCAGTCTCGCATGTAGCCATGTCGCGACAAGGCGGGGGTCAATCAGTTAGCTATGATGCGACCAGCCTACCGGTCACGCAGGTGAACATGACGCGGCAAGGGGATAGTCAATCATTTGGTAATGACGCGGCTAGTCTACCTGTCGGTTATGAAAACATCGCACGACCAGGCAGTCCGTCATTTGGCAATGACGCGGCTAGCCAGCCAGTCGCTTATGTAAACATGGCGCGACCAGCCAATCGGTCACGCATGTGAACATGACACGATCAGGCAGTAGTCAGTCATTTGGTAATGATATGGCTAGCTTGCCTGGCGGTTATGTAAACATCACACGACCATGCAGTCTATCATTTAGCAATGACACGACTAGCCAGCCAGTCGCTTATGTTAACATGGCGCGACCGGGCACGGGCTCTGTACTGGCTGACCGAATTGATACTATTATCATTCTATCTCAGGTCAACAACAGAGTGGTGTTATGAATATTCAGAGTAGGTTAGCACCGAACTCTAATATTCAGCCGTATAGCTCCGAGTACGGGAATTACCGGTCGGAGAAATCCTTCCGTTCCCCAAAGGGAACTGTGCACTTCATTAAAGAGTTCCGGATTACGATGTCTGCGGACAAAGTTTTCCGGAGACTTTCGGTAGAGCAGCCTCAGGGCAGTCACTCATTTCACGATGACGTGGCTAGCCAATCAGTCACGCATGTAGCCATGTCGAGACAAGGTTTGGATCAATCATTTAACTATGATACGACCAACCAACCAGTCACACAGGTGAACATGACGCGGCAGGGAGATAGTCAGTCATTTGGTAATGACGGGGCTAGGCTACCTGTAGGTTATGAAAACATCTCACGACCAGCCAGTCGGTCATTTGTTAATGACGCAACTAGCCAGCCAATTGCTTAGGCGAACATGGCGCGTCCATGCACGAGCTCTGTACTGAGTGACCGGATTGATACAAATTATCATTCCATAACAGGTCAACAACAGAGTGGGTGCACGAATAATCAGAGTATAGGTTACGGACCGACCTCTATTATTCACCCGTCTGGCTCCGGGTATGGGAATTCTCGTGCAGAGAGATCCTTTCAATCCCCAAGGGAACTGTGTACATCTCTAAGATAACACTTTTCCCCAATTACCTTCCACCGGTCCATTCAATGGAACCGGTCGGAAATAGACGGGATTTCCAAACCTACCGAGAGCATCAAAAAACCCAACGTTTTTTGGGATAACGAGGCATTCGGAGGGACATCTATTTAATAGACAGTCCTTGGAAAGGCAATCCCTGGAACAGAATACGTTAGCGCATTCTGATGAAGGGAGGGCTAAGCCGTCCCACAAAGGGGGAGAACCTCTCTATGGTCATCCCATTACCAAGGGGCTAAGAATCGGCAGCCTTCTAAATAAAGCACAACCCCTAGGCCTCAACCCTGGGGATGCGCACCTTTCTATGATCGTCCCAACGCCGGAGATTACAGTCGGGTCCGCCTGTTGTTTTCATAGAGGAATGGGAAAGTGTCACAGAGGATCATTGGATCTTATCTGTGATACAGGAAGGGTATCCAATTCCCTTCATTTCTTCTCCTCTGACAAGCGTGCCTATCGACATGTCGTCACGTCAGTCGGCCGTGTCAAAAGTGATTTCATCACGTCTTCTGTAAAAGAAGGCCATAGAGAGGGTTTTCAACCCCAATTATCGGGGTTTGATACAACCGTCTTTTCCTCGTCCCGAAGGAAGACGATCGGGGGAGACCGGTTATAGATTTATCAGCTCTAAATCTATTGATTCCGGTCGAGAAGTTAAAATGGAGTCGACCCACTCCATCCAAATAACTAGTTGGGAAGGCGACTGGGCGGTCTCTAGACCTCACAGACACCTATTACCACATTCCAATCGCTCCCTCGTCGAGGAAGTACTTTCGTTTTGTGGTAAATGACAAGGAACAGAGGATATTCACTATGTGAACTCTGAGACAGGGAGGTCAAGACCAGCTCATACGTGAGCTCGGCCCCGACGGTTGATTCCATGCGATCTCATTCTTCTTCGGAAAAGGGATCTATGTCAAGGGATCAATTCATCGGTCATGACTCTAATTCAGAGCACTTCGGAAAAGGGATAATTCCTCGGTCATGACTCCTTCATAGTTCTAATGTGGAATCGAACACTGACCTTCCGGTTCAGAACCGGCTATAGGCAATCCTCTTGTCGTCGGGGAAACCCAAGACCCAGTCTGGTCTGACGAATAAGAGACATATCGGGATCAGTGCCCCATATGATGATGAAACAATTTAGATCTAGACTCTAAATAATTATCATTGGCGGAAGGTTACTGCTTTCATTGCGTCCATAAGGCAATTCGGCGTATGCGGCGACATCGTTTACACAGGGACAGGAACGTACAGCGACTTCTGCATGGGCGTCCTTGGAACCCCAACCTGTGAAGACAGGCTAAGTTCGAGCCTAGCGTTACGGGAACTAGCTAAGTTGGCTACAACCAAGTAAGCACTGTCCCTAATCCGCAGCTATAGGGAAGCACTTCTCTCTATTAAATCTTCTAACAAAGAATGATATAGAGTGGGTATCAACCTTTCATTCGGGCTTGATACAACTGTTTTTCTTCCTGTTTCTAAGAAAGACAGACAGTGAAACCGGTAGTAGACGTTTCGACTCAGTTCGCGTCTAGTACGGCCGTGTAGTAGAATGGAACGTCCGTTTCACCAAGATCACGATCCGGACCGGCGGTCTGGGCGAATTGTTAGACCTAACAGACGCCTAAGACACGTACCGTTTGCTTGTCATCGAGGAGTTACAGTTCGATTACCTGCGTTCGGAATTACTTCCCAAAACAGGCAAATCGGATCTAATTCCCTCGAGAATCCGATTCGTTTTCTGGTTCGGGATCAGTAAGTACGGGAAACAGCCCGATACATGCTTCACACCACACCCGAATTGTTTACAGATATCGGGGCAGTGCGTTACAGCCTACGGCATGTTATTACATAGAGTAGACAACTTCATATGAATTCAGTTCTGCTAGCTTTCAATACTACTCAGTCGGCAGCAATCGGAATACGTCGGGGATGAATGCTTACGGAATTACCCGAGAAGTTCCGATTGATTTCGCAGTGGAATAATAATAAACAACTTCCGGTCTCAGTTTCACTGGCCGAAGGTGTAAAATGATAATACAAACAAATCATTGGCTAAATGACCGTGGTTATACGTCATACTGGCCTGTCTGTCGACATAACCGTTACATCTTCCTTAGAAATAGACAGTTCTTACCGATTGATGTTATTAAGGTAGGTCAATCTCTCTGAACGTTCGTCGGAAACTACCGCTTCTAAAATTAGTAACTGACTTACTGAGGCTTATAAATTCGTCTTATTTGACGAACACAAGCAGGGAAGTGAGTTCTTTACTGTCATTAGAAACTAATTTCATTAGGTTTCACAGCCTGATGGTTAGAATTAGAAAAACCCATTATAGGAGTTTATCTCCAAAATAGGATTTGTCTTGCGTCCTCTGGTCGCTTACAAGAGCTCCATACGAACATCTTGAATCGACGTCTTTACTTATAAAACCGTCTTTTTATTAGCTTTAGCTACAGCTCTTCGAAGGAGCAATTAAAACGCTCTGTCTGTAGAAACCGGGAATGTCAGATTCAATGAATATGATGGCCTCTTTACACTACTGTGTCAACCAGGGTTGCTGGCTAAGAACCAGTTACCGTCGGTCCTTCCTGATCCGATTCAGTTCCTAGTCATTCTGCGAGCTGTGGTCCTTCGGATTCCGACAGATACATTGTCCTGTCAGAGCTCTTAAATATTAACTTAAGAGAGTGAAGGGGAATAGGGGTTGGAGAAGGAGGTTATTTCTCCCCCTTATAGGTCGTAATATATATCAGCAGCTTCTTTTCTCGCTGGATATCCATTACAATTAAATTAGCGTACAAAGATTTACCTAGTCGAGATCTTTCTTTTCTGCGGATACGCCCGCATGAAGTTAGGGCTCTTTCGGCAAGTTGGGCTTTTTCGAACAATAATTCCCTTGAAGAATTCTTCGCGCGGCAGTTCGGAAAACTCAGTCAAGTTATTCATCTTTCTATTTGCGTTCTATGTCTAGTCAGACAGAACTTGTACTCCCTGGGCCCTTTGGTTGCGTCCCAGCGAGTTGTCCGCTAAATTACTCCCAACATATCAATGAAGTGAACACTGATTGAAATTATCAATCCCTGCTCTTACCATATATACTGTTGGGTTCATAGTACTTTGTAAATAAATTAGAAAATAATACACTACAAGGTGCTGCTACCTGGAACGACAGTAAGTATTGGCCGAACCTCCCGTCCGATGCTACAAAGTCATCAGGTATTAAATGACTGGTAATGTATTTTTGACATAAAAATGAAGTTTTTCAAGTAAAACATATTTTTATTAGAAAATACTTACCAGTCATTTATAGAGTCCCGCCTCCCATCCCCGCGTCGTCACCCAACACTTAATGTTGAATTAAAAGTGGCAAGATATCACGTGCTTGCCCGCTATTACGGGCAACCGTGTATATCACATATACGTGAGGAATACGCAAGGCGAGTTCTTTTTCTGGATGAATTAAGGGTGTAGAGATTATATATCAGGTATTAAATGACTGGTAAGTATTTTCTAATAAAAATATGTTTTACTTGAAAAACTTCATTTTCATGCGAAAGTCATATAATAAGTGAGAACATGAAAAGACAAAAATATACACACTCCAAACGCAGCATGCTAAAGTTATGGTAATGGTGCACTGCAAATGTGTAAGTCATAAGTTACCTACAAACCAAGTTTGGAAATGGATACAATGGAAATTAATTGAGACAATCGCTGAACTAAATAAGGAAAAATGAAGATAACTAAGATAAGCAGACCAGAGTTATGTACCTAGTATTTTGCCGTTCTCCTGATCACACGGTATAAGTGTGACCACTTTCAAATAAATCTGCCATACAGAAACAACGTTTTGACCAATACATGCAATCCATGACGGACGGACGAATGCACATTCAGGCAGACAGCCGGCCGGACACCGGATTATACCTCCAAGCTTTACAGACAGAGACAACTTATAAAGTATTGATTACAGAAGACTGGTTCGATGCGTCAAAACACGTCTGTGCTTAGGAAAGCTTAGATTATGGTATTTGTAAAGTATTTGCAAATTAATTGTATCTCCGAAATGGGACCGTACAAGGTTAATTTGCAAAAACCTATTTAGACTATACTTCTAGTTTATTTGTCAACAGATACGTCTAGGACTAGATTACACGTTGACGAACGTTGAATCTTCAATTAGCGCAAATGCATATACATTATAATTTTAGTCCCAAAATCGGTAGAAGCGCCTCAATTATAAAATAAATAATGACCTTGCGGTTATAACTCGTGTGTATGTTGACATTTTCGGCCAACTTTCTTTCCGACGTTTGACAAAAGTCAATGCGACATGCGTCATTCGTCTTTCACAAATGGGCTAAGTCTATGTGAAAAAGAACCCAGTTGGTTGGGAAGATTGTTGTGTGGAGTACTGGTGTGAGAAAACCAGGAAACATATTTGTAGATGAACTGGCCGCCGTGATATAACGTAGAAAATGTTAAAAACGGCGTTAAACCACAATCAATCAGTGTTGAAATGTAGATTTAATTCCTATGTCCTAGTTGGGTCGACATACAGCGACACGTGAGAATATTCAACACAACACGCGACCTGTTTTACCAACAATTCTCCAGTAGCGGTGAGACCGTTAATACCATTCTTTCATGGCATGTATACACAGTAGGACGTACCTCTCTCTTTGGACGGATTATGTAATAACAACTCCTTACCCTTGACCACGTAGACTAAATATACAGCAAACAACATTTAACTCAGCCTGAAAGTATTATTTTGAATAGTAATTAAAACATTGTGGAAAAAGACAAACTTGCTGATTATCATTTATCTGTTAAGGTTAGTCAAATGTGTCTTAAAGGGGCAAAGGTTAAAATAATAACTGTAGACAAATATTTTCGTTATCTAGGTTATAGAAAAAAATTGATTCATGTTTCAAAGCATTGTTTGGAAAGGAGGAATTGCTCATTGTCAGCAGTTGCTCCGTAGGCAAATATACTTTCAATATTCGTATGTAACTAAGTTGCTATAACGGAAACGGTTCAATCCTTTCCTGTTTAAAGTCGCTTTTTGACGCATGTGCAGCAGACGGCTGCAGAATGGTTATTTGTGACCCATTTCCTCTTTTTCCACAAAGCTATGTATAAACTATATATTTTTCCTTTTGATGTAAGGCGATATTGCTCGTTATCATTAATCTCTAGCATGTTATTCAAAATGTGTCCGGAAAGGAGATAGAGTAAAAGAATGTCCACAGTAAAACGTTTAAATATGAAAAGAATTAATTTGAAACGTGTTTGAAAGCATTGTGTAAAAAGGAGAAATTGTTCATTGTCAGCAATAGCTCCATTTTCAACAATATTTCAATATTCGAACTGTTATATTATGACGGAAAGGGTTCCGCTTCCATGGGGAGGATGTAACCATTTCCCGCTTACAGACGCATGTGCAGCAGACGACAATCGGAAACATTGTGACAAAAGGAGAAATTGCTTATCTCCTTTCAATAATTTTATTTACAGTGATTTACACATTTCTCTATGTAAGTCGACTGTTGTAAACTAATGGGGTCACAGCACGGTCGACGTTACCTTACACCACTGACATTAAGGTCAATCATAGTTCAGAGTGTGTTTCAATCGTTTGAACTATTTTGTATCCGATGATTAATAAATGCAAGCGGATGGTTTTTCGTGATTCGGTCGAACCAATGAAATCGTTGAAAAGGCAGATTATAACCAATCAAAACTCGATTTTGGTGTAGGTATACACATGTAGACTGTGGTTGCAGCTTTAATCCGACTTTTCGAAATCAGCATGAGTATGGGATAGGCGCGAAACGCCCCTATCCCAAAAACTCTGGAAAAATTAATGCACAACATAATAAGCAATTTCTTCTTTTTCGACAATGTTTTAAAAACTCTTTTTATTAACCCTTTCCCTCATATAGACGCTTTCTGAGCCTCTGCAGCAGACGGCTTTTTGAAAACATAGTGACAAAAGAAGAAATTGCACAAAACGTGCAATTTCTCCTTTTGCCACACTGTTTTCTGCTTTTTGTCATAGGTTATCCATTGAATTATGGAGATTTTTCTATGTTTTGACAAAATGCGTTCAAAGTCGTCTGCTGCAGAATTGTCGTATGAGGGAAAGGGTTAAGTATTCTCACATTTATTGAGATTTTCGATTATTTTGTATGGATATTTTCAATGAATTGATGAAGATTTGTTGTTTGTGGGAAGGGTTAATTAGCAAATTCAGATGAATGATCATTATCTCATCACATGTTTTTACAGTAGAAGACAGATTTCACATAACTTGAAAGAATCTGTCAACCCTTTTCCACATACAGCCGCTTTTTAATGCCTGCAGCAGACAACTTTTGAAAACATTGTGACAAAAAATGAAATTTCTCAAAACCAGCAATTTCTCCTTTTGTCTCAATGTTTTCAACTTTTTTCAGTAATTATACTCTCATTTATGGGGATTTTCCATGTTTTTGCCGAGATGTTTTCAAAGTCGCCTGCTGCAGATTTTGTTGTATGTGGGAAAGGGGTTAACGAGCTTGGGTTACAGTAATATGTGAACAGTGTAGATTCAGACTGACAGTGCAGTCTGTACATGCTGATCTGGATCTGTACTGTTGTCGAAATGCATCAAATGTATCTTTTACAATGGTCAGGCTCATATGAGCCGTCCCGCGAGAAAACCAACATTATGGCCTCTGCGTTATGTATCGACCCAGATCAGACTGCGCAGACTGATCTGGGCCGACACATTCCGTCTCAGGGGAATAGAGGTATAAAGTAATGATTCCTGAAACCAAAAATCCACAGGATAGTGTCTATCCGGGTAAGCCTGTGTGGCATGCTTAGGCTGATCCTTGTCGATACTTTATGCAGAGACCGCAATGTTGGTTTTCTCGCGGGACGGCTCATATAATGTTTTGCTTGGCTAATGCGTAGGTTTAAATCTTCAGAATTATATCTAAACAAGAGGCCCATGTGGGCCTATGCTCTACTGGTATGGTTCTTTGGTCATTTTCAATCCAGAGCATGTATGTATGGTGAAGATCGGATAGTAAATGGAGGCTCTTTTGTGTCTTTATAGCAATTTTTACAATTTCATGGACCATAATCCAATCTTGCATGGGCGGATCTGGCTGATTTTCAAAAGGAACCAAGCTCTCATCAATATTTAACTACTATCTAAGTTTGGTGAAGATCAGATAGTAAATGGAGCCTCTACTGTGTTCACATGCTCAATTATAGCAATTTGGACAATTTCAAGGGCCATAATCCAGTCTCGCATAGGCGGATCTGGCTGGTTTACAAAAGGAACTGAGCTCTCATGGATATCTAACTACTGTATAAGTTTGGTTGAGATACAATCAAAAGTGAAGACTGTATCATGTTAACAAGCTCTTTTATAGCAATTTTGACCATTTCAAGGGTCATAATCCAGTCATGCTGCATGGGCGGATCTGGCTGGTTTTCGAAAGGAACCGAGCTCACATGGATATCTAACTACTGTATAAGTTTGGTTGAGATACAATCAAAAGTGAAGACTATCGTGTTAACAAGCTCTTTTATAGCAATTTTGACCATTTCAAGGGCCATAATCCAGTCATGCATGGGCGGATCTGGCTGGTTTTCGAAAGGAACCGAGCTCTTATGGATATCTAACTACTGTATCAGTTTGGTTGAGATACAATCAAAAAAGAAGACTGTATCGTGTTAACAAGCTCTTTTATAGCAATTTTGACCATTTCAAGGGTAATAATCCAGTCATGCATGGGCGGATTTGGCTGGTTTTCGAAAGGAACCGAGCTCACATAGATATCTAACTACTGTATAAGTTTGGTTGAGATACAATCAAAAAAAGTGAAGACTGTATCGTGTTAACAAGCTCTTTTATAGCAATTTTGACCATTTCAAGGGCCATAATCCAGTCTTGCATGGGCGGATCTGGCTGGTTTTCGAAAGGAACCGAGCTCTTATGGATATCTAACTACTTTATAAGTTTGGTTGAGATACAATCAAAAAAGAGGACTGTATCGTGTTAACAAGCTCTTTTATAGCAATTTTGACCATTTCAAGGGCCATAATCCAGTCATGCATGGGCGGATCTGGCTGGTTTTCGAAAGGAACCGAGCTCTCATGGATATCTAACTACTGTATAAGTTTAGTTGAGATACAATCAAAAGTGAAGACTGTATCGTGTTAACAAGAAATTGTGCACGCACGCACGCACGCACAGACGACGGACAAATCGCCACGACATAAGCCCTTCTGGCCTTTGGCCAGTAGAGCTAAAAATGATTATACTAAGCATCCTAAGAAAGATGTAAAACAACAGTTAGAATTATTCATGATCTGTTTTGTCAGGGGTTTTGAATGCTTTCCCACAAACAACAAATCAACAGCAGATATCTTTTAAGGCAGCCAAGAAAAATTTGGGAAATCTTTATAAATGAAAGAATTATTATTAAATTGAGTTATAAACAATGTTGGAAATAAAGACATCATTTAATTAGTTGAGTAAATGCTCCTTTTGTCACAATATAATTATAAGTTTACTGTTGTGAGTCATAATGCAATGTAAGACAGGGAAAATCTGCATATGTCCTTTCTCTGGTTACTTACCAGTTTACTTTCTAGGTTTATTGAAAACATCAAAGGAAAAATATCTAACTAAAAAAGAGAAATTACTTGTTTAGAGAAATTACTGCATTTCCTTCGATGATTTTCATAAATCATTTGCTGCAAAGGACTGTTAACAATTGCCTGCTCCCGGAAAAGGATTGATTTGTTATATATAACAGTTAACCTGATGAAAGATGGTTGGTCTGGTTCTACATGTGTAGAAAGTTGTAGTGGGCTTATAAATTATATTATCAAAACTATAACAGTTGACAACTTCGAAAACATCTAAGCAAATGTACGGAAATATATCTGAAATGTGAAATCATTTTAAAATGGTGTAAATTAAACTACAATTTAAATTGAGCTTAAAATAGTGTGGCATGAAGATTAAACAGAATTTATATGTAGGGTCTGTGAATTATACTTAACCCTTTCACTGATATAGACGCTTTCTGACCCCTCACAGGAAGCAGACGACTATTGAAGAAATTTCTCAAAACAAGCAATTTCTCCTTTTGCCACAATGTGTTTTCCACTTTTAGTCATTGTTTATCCATTCAATTATAGGAATTTTCCATTTTTTGACAAAATATGTTCAAAGTCGTCTGCTGCAGATTTCTTGTATGTGGGAAAGGGTTAAGTAACGGGACATTTCATTTATGATTATTTTTTTTAAAGCCTGCATTATATTAAATTTATTTTTGGTAGATGACCTGACAACTGTGTGGTATCTGTTTTGGCAAGGAAATTCCATTTATATTTCATGATAATGTTTAGTAAGAAGGATGCACCATGAGTTGATGGAGTTCGAGATAAGTCGGAAAATTGGTGTTCCTAATTTTTTATTTGATCATCATACCCTATGTTGTGTGTACTCAAAAGAATCCCCCAACTGAGAGGATTCGTTTAAGTACCTGCAACATTGGGTTTAATTAAGTTACAAGAGAGATATTGTGGGGCAAAAACTAGTTTCGCTCTCCCTAACTAAGACCCCTGGCAGAATACTGCGTAGAATATCCCCAGCATGATGATCGTATCGGAATATTGATGTTTTCAGGCACGGAATAATGGAAATTAAAATGATAAAAGTGTGTGTAGCAACTGAAAAGTGCTCTGGACCCTTTAACCTTTTCCTACATAGAACTTAAATCACTTATAGACTTATAGCCTAGTACTGGTTTGTTTACAGAGGGATCATGAATAAGTAAACTGTCGCTGTTATATAACTAATGTTGACAACAGCATTAAGCCCAAATAAAACAAACAAACAATCTTTTATAATAGACGCTGATTCTTGATAATAATTAAACTGTAGAGGGTTCAATTTCATGCCCACATGTTTTCATCTGCTGCAAATTTGTTAAATGTGGGAAAGGGTATTACTGCTTGACAAGGTTAACCTGATCATCTGCTGAGCTGGCGTGAACTCTCATCACTCATAATACCTGTGTACATACAGCTGCATGCATTAGCAAAATATTAGAGATTTGCCTTTAACCCTTTTCCACATGCAACAAATCTGCAGCAGGCATGTATAAAACATTTTAAGTTAAAAGTATGGAAACTCCCTATAGATGAAAACAATAATTGAATAAAGCTTAAAAAAATCTCCTTTTGCAACGATGCTAACAAAAAGGTCTTCTGCTGCAGAAGCATCGAAATGAGCAATTATCCTCTTTTCCCAAAATATTTCCACCTCAATTAAATAAAATGAATAAACTTTCATTTATGGAAAGGGTGCAAAGTATTCGTTAAGATGTCATCTGCTGCAGAGTTGTTGTATGTGCAGGGAGCCAGTTTAGCCTTCCATTGATGGTGTGTCTTTGTGGTTTATTGATATCGGGAATTGATGTTCATGTTTTGGATTATTCTAGAACTCTTTGATTGGATCTGTTCATTTGAAATGTGCAAAGTGCGTAGTTACTGTGCTGGAGGAGTTTTAAAGATTTTAACCCTTTCCCTCATACAACAATTCTGCAGCAGACGACTTTGAACGTATTTTGTTAAAACATAGAAAATCTCCATAATTGAATGAAGGGATATTGTAACCTATGACTAAAAGTGGAAAACATTGTGTCAAAAGGAGAAATTGCACGTTTTGTGCAATTTCTTCTTTTGTCACTATGTTTTCAAAAAGGCGTCTGCTACAGAGGCGTCAGAAAGCATCTATATGAGGGAAAGGGTTAACTATGATTTAATTGTGATTTATTGAGTGTTAAAGCAATTTCTACTTTTGTCACAATCTTTTCGAATTTCGTCTCCTGAACAGGCATAAGAAAGTGTTTATTAAGTGGGAAATGTTAAAAAACATCTGCATATGGGACAGGGTTAACCCTTTTCCTCATACAACAAATTTGCAGCAAACGACCTCGAAAACATAGAGACAAAAACCTGAATAATCACCATAAAAGATAGCTTAATTGTTAAATAAAGTTGAAAATATTGTGGGCAAAGGAGAAATTGCTCATCATGAGCAATTTCACCTTTGGCCACAATGTTTTCAAAAGTCGTCTGCTGCTATTTCGTCAAAATGCGGCTGCATTTCGGACAGGGTTAATTATGAGAGCTCTGTGAATAATCAATCATTCAAGGAGAATTTAGGTCAGATATGAATCTTTCAGAATTATGAGGCTGTATTTAGACTCAACTGTCAAATTACAAATCACATTAACGCTCTCCCACCACCTTCAGAAGCATTTTTTGGCAAATTTAATCAGACATTTGAAAACATTGTGGCAAAAGGAGAAATTGCTCAGAATGAGTTATTTCACATAAATTGAATTATTTACCTTTTATTTATAAAGATTTTTACTGGTTTTTTTCCACAATGTTTTCTATGTCATCTGCTGCAGATTTGTTGTATGTTAAGGAAAGAGTTAAAGGACCTCATTAATTACCTTTAGATAAGCGGTCAAATTCAAGTGCTTAAGTCTAAAATATATCGATCATTATCTGTCATCCAAATCCTATCTTGTGGGTACTCAATTGTGAGACGTTTCTTTTCAGTACCCATTACATAGGGTTAAATGAAGTTAATTATGCGAATAGTTTTCTATCTACCATCCTCTGTGACTTGACTTGCTAATCAGTGATAGGGAAAATCGGTGATAGGCAAGCCTGACTTCCCAATTGATTTTAGTCTTATCTCCAGGATGTTAAAGGTTGAATCCTTCTAGTCTTAATGTTAAACAGCCTATTAACTGTTTGCTTGATATAATGATGAAAGATTTGTTAACCCTTTCCCTCATATAGACGCTTTCTGACGCCTCTGCAGCAGACAGCTTTTTGAAAACATAGTGACAAAAGAAGAAATTGCACAAAACGTGCAATTTCTCCTTTTGCCACAATGTTTTCCACTTTTTGTCATAGGTTATCCATTCATTTATGGAGATTTTCTATGTTTTGACAAAATACGTTCAAAGTCGTCTGCTGCAGAATTGTCGTATGAGGGAAAGGGTTAAATGAAGGCGTAATTTGTTCATTAGATTCTAATGTTAACCAATTATTTGGGAGTTTTGGATATATACTGAAAGTAAACTTTAAATAATAATTGTGATTTCTACCAATTTAACACTTTCCAACATGCAGACAGTTTCTGACGCGTTTGCAGCAGACAACTGTGAAAAGATTGTGGCAAAAGGAGAAATTGCTCACTAAGCTTTATTTGATTAGTATTTTGGTTCGTTTGTAGAGCTTGAGTTCCCATATTTTGGCTAAATGTTAAAAAGGGTTAACCCTTTTCCCTCATATAGACGCTTTCTGACGCCTCTGCAGCAGACATCTTTTTGAAAACATAGTGACAAAAGAAGAAATTGCACAAAACGTGCAATTTCTCCTTTTGCCACAATGTTTTCCACTCTTTGTCATACTCTGGTTAACCATTCAATTATAGAGATTTTCTAGTTTTTGACAAAATATGTTCAAAGTTGTCTGCTGCAGAATTGTCGTTTGAGGGAAAGGGTTAAGACATAGCCAATTCAAAGCACTTACAAAAGCATCAATATTTGGTACCATAGATTTAAAGCGTCATCGAGTTTAGAAATATAAGGTTCTTTTCGCACAATTCATGTTTCGTTTGTTTGTTTTTTCAAACAATTTGTTACATAGGCTCAGGAAAATGTGTGATTACTCATTGCTAATGATTATTGGATTTAATTTATCTTCTGTGTAATACTTTCCAAGGTGAAACAGACTTGTGTTGCCTCAGAATGTAGTGACTTAAATTAAACCATTGGGGAAATAGAAAAAGTAATACAAATTGAACAATATCTCATTTTCTTGCTATGCTTTCTACTGTTTCCAAGTTTCATGAGTTAACATTTTCTATTTACACAAATGTTCTCAAATTTAAGTGTATTCTTCAGATATTGGGTTTGAAGTTTCCAGCCAGTCCAATTTAATTTAATTTAAACATCTCTTTTTCTTGGGGAGGGAAAAATAAACAAATTTAACAAGATAGGGAGTCTGTAGGATTATAGAGTGCTTGTGTGGAGGTGTATTAACCCTATCGCTGGTGCATTAACCCTTTCGCTGGTGCATTAAATAAAATCCTTTTTTCATCTTCAAACCCGATGCTGTGGATTCTCGAAAGATTTTTCTCACAGTGACAAATTTCTTGAGTATCAACAACCTAGAGTTTGGCTGGTTATTTTAGTGATATTGAAAGGAAAAAGATCATATTACCTCGCTCGCTCGTTACCTGGGATTCTGATTAAGTGTTAAAATGTGGATGAGTAGACTACAAATGAAGGATGTCTATAGTGCATAGACCAGGGATCGGTTGGTCATAATGGTGTTCAGGTGCTCAAACTAATTATCAGAGCTCTAGATTGAGGGTGAATTTTATTTTATTCTTAAATCATTATTTGACCATAAAAACACTATGTTGTGGGTACTCAAAACAATTGTCTCAATGAGATGATTCTTTGAGAACCCACAACAAAGGGGTTTGGTTTAGTAATAGTAGAGATAGTGTGGGGAAGAAGAGCTGTTTAAATTCGCCTTTATCTAGAGAACTGTTTTTTTTTTAAAACAAATGCAGACAATATGTTTGAAACTGTAATGTTTTATATTGAGAAAGTGGCATTATTACGGTGTAAGGATTGCCTAAGATCTGAAAAAAATAAAGAGGATTATGAGGAAATTAGAGGGTAAGGATTGTTTGGAGTTCAAAAAATAATGTCATTTAACACCCCCCCCCCACTTTCCTATATACAATCATTGTGCAGCTAGCAGACACCCTGGGACAACATCTTGGCTCTCTTATAATAAATAAAAGTAAAAGTTATTTATTGAAAATAGTTGAGTAATAACTTCCACGGCCACATGCATTGTTTCCAAAAGTGGTCTTTGGCAGATGATTCAAACTATGTCTGCCAGTTCGAAAAATTGAATCCCTTTCCAACTTGCAGGCGCATTTTGACGCATCTGCAGCAGACGACTTTTGAAAACAATGTGGCAAAATTGCTCATATCTGACCTAAATTCTCCTTGAATGATTGATTATTCACAGAGCTCTATTAACCCTGTCCCACATGCAGACGCATTTTGACGCAAAAGCAGCAGACGACTTTTGAAAACATTGTGGCCAAAGGTGAAATTTCTCCTTTGCCCACAATATTTTCAACTTTATTTAACAATTAAGCTATCTTTTCATGGAGATTTTTCAGGTTTTTGTCACTGTTTTCAAAGTCGTCTGCTGCAGATTTGTTGTTTGTTGGAAATAATGGGTATTGATGTACCTGCAGAAAATTTATTTTATAACCTATGAACTGTTTAAATGATTTAACCCTTTCCCTCATATAAAATAGCTGCAACAGACAGTGACTTTGAAAACATCTTGACCATATATGAGTTTAAGTATTGAATAAGGTTGAAAACATTGTGGCAATTGAGCAATTTCTTCGTTTGCCACAATGTTTTCAAATTGTCTGCTATCGTCTATATGTGGGAAAGGAATAAACAAAACTCTATAGATAAAGAGCGATATGTTCTGATATCCTTAATCTACGAACCTAATGTAATAAATGTAGTAAGAGCGTCTGTCTGTAGACTAGGAGACCTGGGTTCGATGTTGAGTCATACCAAAGATTTTGGTAGTTACAAGTGAGCTCAGGGTTGGTATTTTAGCATTACAACTGATGCACTGGTATCAGGATAAGCTTTAATATCAGGAAAAGCTAGGCTATGACTGAAATTCTAAACCCTATGGTTTGATAGACGAAAGAATCTTCTTTCAGAGTTGATTTTTGCAAGTTCGCACCATCTAGATTTGAGAAGAGTCATAAGAGAGATATTGTGGATCAAAAAGCTTTTTACTCCTGACCTAATCAAGACTTCTCCATTATAATTAAACCTTTCCCACATACAACAACTCTGCAGCAGACTTTCCAGGAAAGTACAATATTTGAATTGAGTTAAAAACATGGTGACAAAAAACTGTCTTCAGAAAGCGTCTACATGTGTGAAAGGGGGGTTAAAACCATGCAAAAATGGAAAATCTCTATAAATGAGCAAGTTATTTATAAATAGAATTGAAATCAGTTTGGCAAAAGGAGAAATTGCACATTATGAAAGTTTCTGCTGTAGAGATACCAGAAGGCGTCTATATGTGGGAAAGTATTTGATGCCTATACAGCAGATAACTTTTTAAAACATTGATCGAAAGAAGGAAATGAGAATAAATTCTCAAAACAATACAAAATTTAAAAAATGCGTAGCTATTAACCATTTTCTTTGTATATTTTACAGTGATGGTGGCTTCCTTGCACACAATGCCTCTAATAATGCTTACCCAGCTCCGATCCCCACAAAGAAAGTCAACTTTACGCCGAATGGGGCTGCCATTACGGACGCCAACCACAACACCGGCAACAATATATGTGATCTTCCAGTATACAATGACATTATCGTAAGTACCCTTCTGTTTATAACCCTTCATTCTTTTCAGCTGTTTCTCTACATAGTTCCCACAACTTGAATAATTAGGGACATTAGTGATAATTATATTATCTCCCTTGTCAGATAAAGACCAAGGAAGACCAAATAGTTGGTAGCTCCTTTAAGTTGGAATCCTTTGTCTTTATAGCTATTTCGCAATGAGATATTGCAATTACTCTGTACACATTAATCATAAATGTGTTAATTAAAGTGATGATTCAAAAGAGAAAATTTACATAGCAGTGTTTAAATAAAACAAATGTGGAATTACTAATCAATCTAATAACAGTTGGCCAAGAAAATGCAATTATAAGTGCACCATCCAGTGCAAAGAAACCAATGATAAAAACAGAGGAAACCAAATGATAGGACCTAGCTAGATGTAGAGAGTATTAAAGGGAGATAACTGACCGATGTCTCCAATTATCCCTCGTCTACCATTTTGATATATTTACTATATATATGTTGAAATATAAAATATAATTAAATTGAACAATTGGCTGTGCAAAAATAATTAGATGAAAAAGTCAATATAATCAGATCATACAAAAGGCATCAACAACATATGGTTGTCAAACTCAAATTCCTTGGTGTTTTCCTAATTATCACATTTTTTAAATATTCTCTTTTAACCCTTTCTCTCATACGACAAATCTGCAGCAGACGACTTTGAACGTATTTTGTCAAAACATAGAAAATCTCCATAATTGAATGGATAACCAATGACAAAAAGTGGAAAACATTGTGGCAAAAGGAGAAATTGCATGTTTTGTGCAATTTCTTCTTTTGTCACTATGTTTTCAAAACACCGTCTGCTGCAGAGGCGTCAGACAGCGTTTATATGAGGGAAAGGGTTAATGCTCATCATATGGCAGGCAAGGGAGATAATGATTGTAGTTCAAAATTTGCTGCAAAGGCAAAATAAAATTAATGCTGTCAGTATCAGGTAAAGGATAAGAGTTTTACTTTAACCATAACATTTTAAATCAGCTGCAGCAGACAACTATTGAAAATATTGTGAAAAAAGAAGAAATGTATCACTCATGATGATCAATATCTTCTTTTGCCTCTATTGTTTCAACTCGATTCAATATTAATATTTCATTCATTGCAGAATAGTTGCAGATATGTTTTTATGTGGGAAAGCGTTCAAAATTCCAAGGATGCTTTTTTCTACTATTTAAAAACTGTCACCAGAAATATTGTGCAAGGGAGATAATCTATGTTGTGTAAGAATTCTTCATTCAAATAATTATTTCCCTTGGATCATGAACTTTTATAAAAATGAGTTTTCTTCATTATTCCTATTTGATCCCCAAAACCTCGGGACTATTCATGTCAGTGCCCAAAACATATGTTCTTAAAGGACAAATAGGGATTTATCTATCTGCAAATGACATTTGAAGGGAAGGTATACAGGAATTATCACTTTCCCACATACAATAAATCTTCAGTCCATAAAAATAAGGAAAATCTCTATAAAAAAAAAATGGATTTACAATATAGACGCTTTCTTATGCCTCTGCAGCAGACAGCTTTTTGAAAACATAGTGACAAAAGAAGAAATTGCACAAAACGTGCAATTTCTCCTTTTGCCACAATGTTTTACACTTTTTATACGCCCGATCGTATTGTAGTTTTACCTGCGGCGTACTGGCGGGCGGGCGGCGTCCAGTATGTTGTCAGCTCAATAACTTAAGAAGCCTTTGTCCAATCATCACCAAATTTAGTCAGAATGTGTATTGGGATAATATCTCGGACAAGTTCGATAACTAGCCATATCGCTTTAGTCAATTAAGAGTTATCGCCCTTTAATTATAGAAATTACCCAAAATTGGTCTTGTCAGCTCAATAACTTTAGAAACCTTTGTCAAATGATCACCAAATTTGGTCAGAATGTGTATTGGGCTAATATCTCGGATAATTATGATAACTAGCCATATCGCTTTAGTCAATTGAGAGTTATTGCCCTTTTATTATAGAAATTACCCTAATTTGGTCTTGTCAGCTCAATAACTTTGGGAGCTTTTGTCCAATCATCACCAAATTTAGTCAGAATGTGTATTGGCGTAATATCTTGGACAAGTTTGATAACTAGCCATATTGCTCCAGTCGATAGAGAGTTATTGCCCTTTAATTATAGAAATTACCTAAAATTGGTCTTGTCAGCTAAATAACTTGTAAAGCCTTTATCCGATCATCACCAAATTTAGACAATATGTTTATTGGCAGAATATCTTGGTTACGTTTGATAACTTACAACGTTATCTTAGTCACTACACAATTATGTCCCTCGAAATGGCCAAAACTGTACTAACAGTGTCCGCTCTCTAAGTTTGGCTGACGTACAACCAATTACCACTATACTTGGTCTCAAAAAAACAGGACGGGCGTATTTTGCGACATTTGGCGCTCTTGTTGTCATAGGTTATCCATTCAATTATGGAGATTTTCTATGTTTTGACAAAATATGTTCAAAGTCGTCTGCTTCAGAATTGTCGTATGAGGGAAAGGGTTAATGACATTTTGAGCAATTTCTCATTTTGCTATAAATGATAAAAGTTTTTGAAAGTTGTCAGCTGCAAACACATTAACCCTTTCCCACATCCCACGCTTTCTGACACCTCTGCAGCAGCGACATTTGAGAACTCTGTGGCAAAAGGATAAATCTGCAAATTATGAGCAATTTCTCCTTTTTATGCCCCCCCCCCCCGATTCGGTGGGCCTCTAGTTTTTGGCCTGTCTGTCTGTCTCTTTGTCTGTCTGTCGAAAAAAACTTTAACCTTGACCACTACTTTTGAACCATAACAGGTACGGCTACCATATTTCACATGTGTATTCCTTGTGACATGACCTTTCTGTCAGTACCAAATATTTTGACCTTGCGACCTTGACCTTTGACCTAGATGTTGCCATTCGGGGGGCATCAGTGTTTCACAAACACATCTTGTTCCACACTGTTTTTGACTCTGTTCAATTACTGTTCTTTCATTTCTGGTGATGTCCCAAATATTTGCTGAGATGTTGTCAAAGTCGTCTTCTGTAGATTATTGTATGGTAAAGGGTTAAAATGCATCTTACACTAGGAAAACTATCCAGGCTCCAATTCCACAAGTCCTACTTAGTTTCTAAGTAATACTTCTAAATACGGTTGGAACACATTACACCAGTCATGTTTTACTTGGTCATTTAAGTAAATGACTAAGTTGACATAAATAGTCACCTTGCTGACCCACAATAGTTGTTAAGAAATGAAATATTTAGGCATTTTTAGCTCGCCTATTCGAAGAAATAGGGGAGCTTATGTTATCACGTTGGCGTTGGCGTTGGCGTCCGCGTTGCCAGCTTGGTCAAACGTTTGCGTGCAAGGCCTTTTCTCAGACACTGTGTATGCTGTTGCTTTGAAACTTCACACACTTATTCAGGATCATTAGGGGACCTTGTATGTCAAGTCCTATAACTCTGGAATGGATTTTGACTGAATTGTGCCCCTTTTTGGACTTAGAAATTTGGTCAAACCTTTGCATGCAAGGCCTTTTCTCAGACACTGTGTATGCTGTTGCTTTCAAACTTCACACACTTATTCAGGGTCATTAGGGGACCTTGTATGTCAAGTCCCATAACTCTGGAATTGATTTTGACTGAATTGTGCCCCTTTTTGGACTTAGAAATTTGGTCAAACGTTTGCGTGCAAGGCCTTTTCTCAGACACTGTGTATGCTGTTGCTTTGAAACTTCACACACTTATTCAGGATCATTAGGGGACCTTGTATGTCAAGTCCCATAACTCTGGAATGGATTTTGACTGAATTGTGCCCCTTTTTGGACTTAGAAATTTGGTCAAACCTTTGCATGCAAGGCCTTTTCTCAGACACTGTGTATGCTGTTGCTTTCAAACTTCACACACTTATTCAGGGTCATTATGGGACCTTTTATGTCAAGTCCCATAACTCTGGAATTGATTTTGACTGAATTGTGCCCCTTTTTCGACTTAGAAATTTGGTCAAACCTTTGCGTGCAAGGCCTTTTCTCAGACACTGTGTATGCTGTTGCTTTCAAACTTCACACACTTATTCAGGGTCATTAGGGGACCTTGTATGTCAAGTCCCATAACTCTGGAATGGATTTTTTTCAAACATTTGGATTTTTTTCTTTTTCTTTTCTTGTATTTTTCAATTTTGCGTTTAGCTCAACGTTAAAGTTTCGATTTTTTTTTTTCTCAATAAGTACTGGTTCTAGGGCTTTCATATTTTTTTTTTGCTGGATTTTGAAAATTGGGCATAGCTTCTTCATATTTTGTTGGATTAATTTCATTTTTTTTTTTTAATTTTCTTGTATTTTTGAACTTTGAGCATTATTTTTTTTTTTTTTTTTTTTTTCTTGAATTTTGGAACTTTGTGTTCAGCTCAATTTTTTTTTTTAAATTTCTTGTATTTTTTTTTTTTTTTTTTTATTATTTCTTGTTTAAAAATAATTGTGTTTAGCTCAATGTTAGAGTTTTGTTTACTTTTTGTCTTTTACACTTGCCTTGATAGTCAAAGCAGGGGACACAGTGAGACATTTAATTACGCGTAATTCTTGTCTTTCTTTTGTAAATTCAATTTAAATTATTCCACTTTTGGATTTTGGACTTTATACCCATGCTATAACTGTTCTGAAGTAGGCCCTGATAGACGATATCCCTGATAGGCGAGCTATATTGTCCTCCGACAACTCTTGTTTATAAGGGTAACCGAAATGATGAAGTATGCTTTTAAGTATTTAAGTATTACAAGTAAATATAGCAATAAGTATGGGTGGTGGAATTGGAGCCTGGTCTTATTTACGAATTAAAAACATCATGTGACCTGGGTTTGAATTGGGGCCTGGTCTTATTTACAAATTAAAAACATCATGTGACCTGGGTTTGAATTGGAGCCTGGTCTTATTTACAACAAGTCTGAGAATAAAAATATCTGCCTGTGTTTTGATGCAATCTGATACCAATTTTAAATGAACAAAGTTGGTCAAACATTTCTTGACAACTTGTTGGTAAACAGTGCATAGACAAATGAACCTGTGCTGGTTCTACACTGGCCACAAAGGACCTGTGGTTGGTTTTAGTAGAGTATTGCTTGTGTATATACAGTATTCATAAAAGTTCATGATAGATTGATTGGGGTTTCTCAGTCATATCACGGCGGCAAGTTCACCTACTCATGTGTTTCCTGGTTTTCTCACACCAGTACTCCACACAACAACCTTCCCAAGCAACTGGCTGCTTTTCCACATAGACTTAGCCCATTGGTGGAAGACGAATGACGCATGTCGCAATGACTTTTGTCAAACGTCGGAAAGAAAGTTGGCCGAGCCGGGATTCAAACTCACAACCCACAACCAGATTGACAGCCCGCGTTACACAGTTACCCATAAAAGTTCATATATGTGAAGTAAGAACATCATGTGACCTGGGTGGGATCCCCCTTGATAACAGAATTTAGGACTACACAGACTGATAGGAGTTGTCACTGACTCTTTTTTCTGCACTGCCTAAATATATGATAAGCCCTGCGAAAAACCAGAATTATCAAATAACCGGCAATTGCGCATAGATAGAATAATTATATCCCCAGATACATAGTATATAATTGTCAGGCACCAGCTGGGTGTTCGATCATCACCTTCAGTGATATTTCTAGTTGGTGTTTGCTCCAGGAAGACCAACCAAAAGCCACTTTCGACCGTTTACCACATATAGACGCTTTCTGACGCCTCTGAAGCAGACGACTTTTGAAAACATTGTAACAAAAGAAGAAATTGCTCGTAACGAGCAATTTCTCGTTTTGCCACATTATGTTTTCAACTCTTTTTAATAATTATATACTCTCATTAATAGAGATTTTCCATAGATATATCTAGATGTTTTCAAAGTCGTCTGCTGCAGATTTGTTGTTTGTGAGAAGGGATAATGTATAATAACCCTAGGAAAAACTAGAGTTACTGGCAAACTGTAAGTAGAAAGAATATTTGAATAGTGCTCCTTGTAGACCAGTGATAATGCCCCTTGTAGACCAATGAGTGCTCCTTGTAGACCAATGACAGTGCCCCTTGTAGACCTATAACAGTGCCCCTTGTAGACCAATGACGGTGCCCCTTGTAGCCCAATAACAGTGCTCCTTTTAGACCAATGACAGTGCTCCTTGTAGACCAATGACAGTGCGCCTTTTCAAAGGACGTGACTCAAATATTAAATACAGCTGGATCAATTTTCAAAAGTGTTTAATAGTAAGAAAAGAAATCATTATAAATCTTTCTTTAAAATACATAAAACACATTGACAAAAGCTCTTGAAATTATCCATTCAATACTCCCGGTTCTTTACCCAGTATCTTCCACTTACAATATTGTGGATTTGATGCCAAACAGTTGTAAGTACTTCTCCTTACAAGTTATAGTTACAACCATTTTGCGCAAAGCTAATGATCATTGTGGTTTATAACCCTTTCCGACATATAGACGCTTTCTGACACCTGCAGCAGATTACTTTTGAAAACATTCTATCAAAAGGAGCAATTTATTCTTTTGCCACACTGTTTTCATCTTTTTTCAGTAAACATAACTTATTTATAGAAATGTTCAAAGTCGTCTGCTGAAGATTTGTTGTATGTGGGAAACAGTTAACTCACTCTTGAGTCTATAGCTTACTATAGAATATGCTTTTTGTGCAATACTGCAGTTACAATTTCTTTCGAGAATAGAATTCTTTATTTTTGATAAAGGGTCAAGAAAATTTGAACCTTCTCTGGTTTTGAGTGCAAGAGTTTTTTACATGACAGAAATATTCTTGAGATGAAAAGAGGGTCTCCCATGATATTATCCATTTCCCTTATACAACAAATATGCAGCAGACGACTTTGAAAACCAACTGTTTAATTATTTATTGACTTGTAACAGATGAAAACAGTGTGGCAAATGACGAAATTGCTGTATCATGTGGGCAATTTCACCTTTTACTACAATATATGTTTTCAAAAGCCGTCTGCTGCAGAGGTACCGGAAAGAGTCTGTATGTGGGAGGGGGATAGGTAACTGGGTATTAACCCTTTCCCTCATATAGACGCTTTCTGACACCTCTGCAGCAGATGGCTTTTTGAAAACATAGTGACAAAAGAAGAAATTGCACAAAACGTGCAATTTCTCCTTTTGCCACAATGTTTTCCACTTTTTGTCATAGGTTATCCATTCAATTATGGAGATTTTCTATGTTTTGACAAAATATGTTCAAAGTCGTCTGCTGCAGAGTTGTCGTATGAGGGAAAGGGTTATGGTAATTGAGTATAATCTTTACATGGGCTGAATAGAAAATTAAATGATTGACCCAATGTTGTATTTTTACGGTGTCTGGTTCTAAATCAGGCTGAAAATTTGATACACATTCAATTAAAAACAGTGTTGGGTAAGGAGAAATTATTTCTGGCTTGAGGCTGATCATTCTTTTCAATGATTGATAAACAAATTCATTCATCTTTTACCTACTGCTAAAGAAAACCCTTCAAAGTAGAAGGTAGGTAGCCAGTTGTCTTTAATCTCTATAATTGTAGGTATAATTACTGAAAAAAGTTAAAAAACAATGTGGCAAAAGGAGAAATTGCTTGTTTTGAGCAATTTATCCTTTTGTCACAATGTTTTTAAAAGTTGTCTGCCGCAGATGCGTCAAAATGCATCAATAGGTGGGAAAGGGTTAATGGAATACTGATATGACATAGTTTGACGCATCATCATGAGAAAACATTGAAGCAAAAGAGAAAATTCAGGTCTGATTGATTAGCAATTTCTCTTTTTGTGACATTATTTCAGCCTTATTCTAAAATCAAACTTACAAGGAGATAAAACATACAAGCAAAGTGCTTGTAACTTCATGTTTTTACAAGATGTAGTTAAAACTGTTTTGCGTTAAGCCATTGACTTTTGTCAAATTGTATAGTACATAAAGATGGTAGAGAGGGTAAATGGTTGTCGCACCTTGAATGATTTTCAATCATTTTCCTACCATTATATTAAATATGTTTATGGAATTATGGATCTTCTTTTTTTCCATGGATATTTTAAAAGTTTTGGTAATATTCCATTAATTTTGTACATAAAGAAAATTTTGAAATTATTTTACATAAATTTTATAAACATGTTGGATTACCTGCAGAAAAAAATATAATTGTGTTTGTGATGATAAATGTAAACATAACTAAATTCTGTGTTAGATGAATAGATGAGGAATGATTTAACTTCAGAAGTATTTGGCCTACAGTCATGAAACTTTATAAGAATTTTTGGCCTGATTGCTCTAGCAATTCCGGTCTATAGATTGGCGATGTCCGCCAACATTTTGGTTAAAGTTTCTGGTTGAGGCAAAATCTCAGCACTGGAAAGGGTTACAAACTTGAAACTTTGCCTGAAGGTAACCAGTAACAAGTTCTATTGATTTCCATGGTTACTTTGACCTTGACCTTGGTTTGTCGATTTTCAAGGTCAAATTGCCGACAATCCGGCCTTACCGTCTTCAGCAGTTTCTTGTTATCATTATGTTGTGCGCCATGAATCAGGCTAATCAAAATGGTACTTTCTATTTTCATGATGATATGTTGTAGTTTTTTCTCTGATGTTTTAAACCTTTCCCACTTGCAGATGCATTGATATTGGCGCACTGGCAGTATACAACATTTTAAAGCATTCTGATAAAATAGAGAAATTGCTCATCATTCTCCTTTTCAGCTTATCTGTTTTTCTAAGAAACGAAGTTGGGGTATTGTGATGCCAGGAGGCTTGGCGTCGGCATCTGGGTCGTCTCAAAACTTTAATCTTACCTTAATTAACTAAAAAAAAAAAATCAACATTTTGGTATACATGTTCCTATGAACAATGGCCCTTGCCCTCATAATTATAAATGCTTTCTGACGCCTGCAGCAGACGGATTTTTGAAAGCATAGTGACAAAAGAAGAAATTGCTCAAAACAAGCAATTTCTCCTTTTGCCACAATGATTTCCACTTTGCCAGTCATAGGTTATCCATTCAATTATGGAGATTTTCTAATTTTTGACAAAACATGTTCAAAGTCGTCTGCTGCAGAATTGTCATATGAGGGAAAGGGAAAGGCATGTAATTATTATACCATGTCACATAACTTTGGCTTTAAAAATTATTCAGTAATGCCCCTTTTTCGACTTAGAAAAAAACAGAGGTTCAACAAGGTTCAACACAAAAGATAACTCACTTTAAACTTAAAAGGTTTATTGTATGGTTTTCCAAGACAAAATTGCTCATAACGAGTAAATTTCTGCTTTACCCACAATGATTTCAACTCTAGATCTAATATTATTTACATACTCATAACTTTGGAATAAGTTCAAGTTGTTCTGAGATGATTTGTAATGCAGACAACACTTACAATATCATTATCAAATAATTAGTTATTTTTGGCTGTTGTCATAATTAATCCTTACGGTTCAATTCCTTGTGGTATGGCTTTGTTCCCAGATTTTCTTATCTCTGTTTCCATATCTTGGTCTAAAACTGGACAATCACCCCAGGATCATTAAATTGAATGTATTGTTGTCATAATTTATAGGAATTAAAGGACAAAAAAGCCCAATAAATCAATTTTCAGTTTTATTGTTCCTTTATGCAGTGTTTGCTTGGTTCATGGTTTTCTCATGTGTGTTTCCCTTTTTAAGCGTCATACTGGTTAAAATTCTCCAGGTAGACATTATGATAAAGTGTACTAATAGGACTGCAGTTTAACCTTTTTCCTCATATAGACGTTTTCTGACGCCTTTCAGCAGACGGCTTTTTGAAAACATGGGTGCTCAAAACTAGCAATTTCTCCTTTTTTCACCATATTTTCAACTCTATTCAGTTATTGTTCATTCATTTAAAGGGATTTTCTGTGCTTTTGCTTAGACGTTTTTAAAGTCCTCTGCTACAGATTTTTTTGTATATGAAAGGGTGAACTTAAATATTGTTAAAAATGTCATGAATTCCAACAAAAATAAATTCATGCCTTCTGGTTCCTTTTTGCCTGGTCTGGTTCCCAGTTACTCTCACCTGTGTTTAGTGTGGGAGGGAAAAAATAATGAGGAAAGATCTGCCAAAGACAGCGAGTTCTGTGAGAGAATTTCCCGATCTATAGACTTGTTAAACACTTGGGTTTATTTCTACATCATTCTGGAAGCTAATGGCTACAATATTATGAACCTCAGATAGCATATGAGCCGTTCCGCATGACAACCAACATTGTGGTTTCTGCGTAAAGTATCAACCTGGACTAGCCTAAGCATGCCGCGCACGCTAACCCGGACAGACACTTTTCGCCTCCTTCTGTTTTAGGAATCATTACTCTACACCTATCCCCCTGAGACGGAATGTCTCGGTCTGGATAAGCCTGTGCAGGCTGATCTGGGTCGATGCATTACGCAGAGGACATTATGTTAATTTTTTCACGGAATGGCTCATATGACACAGATATCAGCAGCAAATGACATATTGAAGACATTGCAAGGAAAGGAGAAATTGCTCATGTTGAGCAATTTTTTCTTTTCCCACAATGGTTTAAACTCTGTTTCATACTTCCATTATGAAATTAACTCTTTTCCATGTAGTTACAGCAAACCTGCAGCAGACGACTTTGAAAGCATTTTGGCAAAAGCCCAGAAAATCACAATAAAAAAAGTTTTAATTACTGCAAAAAGTTGAAAACATTGTGGCAAATGGAGAAATTACCTGTTTTGAGCAATTTCTCTTTTTTCCACAATGTTTTTCAAAACTCGTCTGCTGCCGAGGCATCAAAAAGCGTCTATATGTGGGAAGTGGTTATAATCAAGAGTTAAACTCTGACGAAAAGACTATTACATCTTGGTCAAATAGCCTTGCTTTGAGGTGTTTCAGCTTCTACTTGTCACAGGTCAATTTGTCGTTACAAGTTGATAACATTTTTCATGTAGCTTCAACTTAATGAGTATATATGATTGATTGCTGCACCATCGGTTTGTGACTTTTAATCAAAACAATAAACATGAGTTATGTTGTTTTTGACTTAGCTTAGTTTTCTCTCTGCTCAGACACTACTTGTCACATACATGACTTGTCACCACGTTAAATTTTCATAAGTACTTACATCTTCGTGTGATTAACAAATACTAAAGTATTTATTATTCTCAAAAGATATAATATTATGATGCTTGCAATTTAGCCGCCACACTTTTCGCTGATTTTTCGATAAAGAATTGTCTGCTGAATAATTTTTTTTCCCCAAATGAATTATTATCTGTTTCAGGTCTGAGCCCAATCTAACTGAAATTAGACCTAAGGTTCACTGAACTACCAAATGCTTATATAGATCTGATGCCTGCCTATTACAGGTGGACTCAGATTGATCTTCTCATCAGTCAATTCAATTGTCACCTTCAAAGTCGTTATGTATCAACAAGGGAGATAACCCATTTAAATAAACTAGAAGGAGAAGTAGTGATGGCCGACTTTTTGTATTGTATAGTAACCATTTCAACACTGAGAACCGAGCGTTAGTTTTATGTTGCGATTTCATAAGACTAAAAAATGATTTATTGTGTTTGTTTTATTGAAGTTTTACCCCTTTTTCAACATTATTTTAGTTATATCACTGCTACAGTTCATTTATTCATAAGCACCTGCTTATAAATATTTAGGGTCAGTTCTAGAAAAACTTTTGAGCAGTGTCCACAGATCCAATTATATGCTAAGAAAAGTGTTTTGGTCTCATTTCAATGAGACTTAATTGTCTTAACCCTTTCCCTCATACAGCAATTCTGCAGCAGACGACTTTAAACGTATTTTGTCAAAAAATAGAAAATCTCCATAATTGAATGGATAACCTATGACAAAAAGTGGAAAACATTGTGGCAAAAGAAGAAATTGCACGTTTTGTGAAATTTCTTCTTTTGTCACTATGTTTTCAAAACCCGTCTGCTGCAGAGGCGTCAGAAAGCGTCTATATGAGGGAAAGGGTCAAGCCATCAATATGAATTTTGCGGTGGGGGACAGTATATAAATGCTCGATCATTCACTATGAGGTCAAGTCTACAAACTTGAAACTCAGTCAGGACTACACAAATAATAACCTACCTTTTGTCTTGTTATAAACACACTAGAGTAGAATTGTTTTCATTTCATTTTATATTTCCCTTCTCTTTGAATCCATCAACAGTGATTTAATCCCTAAATGTAATATTGTATTAACTTTTACCTTCATACAGCAAATTAAGCTGCAGCAGACTACATTGAACACTGTGTAGGCAAATTATGGACACTCATCTAGTATACAAAGCTAGTAAAATGTGTGAATATGTGTGAAAATGTTGCGGTAAAAGGTGAAAGTGCTCATGAGCAATTTCTCATTTTGCAATAATGTTTTCAAATGTAGTCTGCTGCAGATGCATCAAGTGGAAAAGGGGGTTATAAAGAGTGCTTTCAAATCCCATATATAGCAACTTTTTTCTGGTATCTTTGAAAATCCATATAAATGAAAGTACATCATAGCGCATCTAGTGTTAATTTGGGGGTCTTAAAACAAAAGCTATTAATCCATCTGCTTACACTGTCACTGTAAAGACTCGAGTGAGCTTTTCTGTGCATTCAAATAAGGGTTAACCAAATCAGGGAGTAAAATTAGCGGTCGCCCAGTCGCCCATGGCGACTAAATCTTCGGCTGGACCACCTAAGATTTCAAAATCGTCGTCCAGCCGGCGACCTTAAATATTGCATTTTCTATACTCCAGACCCCATGTTATTTTTTTTGTCAATGGAATCATCAAAAACTGATGAAGTTTATCAACTGTTAGAGAAATTGTCTTTTTTCTCATTACCAGATCCAAAATAGCCCCTTTTTAGATCACCTAGAGCCGAAGGCTCAAGGTGAGCTATTCTGATCACTTTTTGTCCGTCGTCCGTCGTCCGTCGTCCGTCCGTCCGTCCGGCGTTAACTTTTAGCTTTAAACATCATCTCCTCCCAAACTCCAAGGACAATTTCCGTGAAACATCACAGGACTGTTCCTCTGGTTGGCCTCTTTCAAAGTTGTTCAAAGATTTAAATTCCATTGAGAACTTTGGTTGCTGCGGCATCAAAAAGGGGGCAAAATGTCCAAACTTTAAAAATCTTCTCCTCCGAATCTGCCTGTCAGATTCAAATATAATTTGGTAGAAATGTTCCTTGGGTGACCCTCTATAAAAATTGTTCAAGCCATACTGATTGGTCAAAAAACATGGCAGTCAGGCGGCATCAGAAAAGGGGCAAAATGACAAAATGACAAAATTCCATTTTTATGAAAGTGCTTGTCTGATTTTAAGAAAATATAATACGAATCTTACTGTAATGATCCTCTATTTAATTTGTTTAAGCCGTTTTGATGGGTAACACAATCATAGCAACCAGGCGTCATCACAAAAGGGGTAAATTGAACTTTTAGCTACAAATGACAACCAACTCCTACCATTCCAATAGACCAATTTCCACAAAACATCACAGGAATGTTCCTTCGGTGGTCCTCTTTCAAATTTGTTCAAAGAATAAAATTCCATTGAGAACTTTGGTTGCTGCGGCATCAGAAAGGGGACAAAATGTCCAAACTTTAAAAATCTTCTCCTGCGAATCTGCCTGTCAGATTCAAATATAATTTGGTAGAAATGTTCCTTGGGTGACCCTCTATGAAAATTGTTCAAGCCATACTGATTGGTCGAAAAACATGGCAGTCAGGCGGCATCAGAAAAGGGGCAAAATGACAAAATTTGAAAATTCCATTTTTATGAAAGTGTTTGTCTGATTTTAAGAAAATATAAAACGAATTTTACTTTAATGATCCTCTATTTAATTTGTTAAAGCCGTTTTGATTGGTTACACAATCATAGCAACCAGGCGTCATCACAAAAGGGGTAAATTGAACTTTTAGCTACAAATGACAACCAACACCTGCCATTCCAATAGACCAATTACTACAAAACATCACAGGAATGATCCTTTTGTGGTCCTCTTTCAAAATTGTTCAAAGATTAAAATTCAAATGAGAACTTTGGTTGCTGCGGCATCAGAAAGGTGACAAAATGTCCAAACTTTAAAAATCTTCTCCTCCGAATCTGCCTGTCAGATTCAAATATAATTTGGTAGAAATGTTCCTTGGGTGACCCTCTATAAAAATTGTTCAAGCCATACTGATTGGTCGAAAAACATGGCAGTCAGGCGGCATCAGAAAAGGGGCAAAATGACAAAATTTGAAAATTCCATTTTTATGAAAGTGTTTGTCTTATTTTAAGAAAATATAATACAAATCTTACTGTAATGATCCTCTATTTAATTTGTTTAAGCCGTTTTGATTGGTTACGCAATCATATCAACCAGGTGTCATCACAAAAAGGGTAAATTGAACTTTTAGCTACAAGTGACATCCAACTCCTACCATTCCAATAGACCAATTTCCACAAAACATCACAAGAATGTTCCTTTGGTGGTCCTCTTTCAAAATTGTTCAAAGATTTAAATTCCATTGAGAACTTTGGATGCTGCGGCATCAGAGAGTGAGAAAAAATACCCAAATTTTAAAATCCTTTTCCTCCATAATCTACTTGTGCGATTGCAAGATAATTTGGTAGAAATGTTTCTTAAGTGACCCTCTAAATAAACTGTTGAAGCCATATTGATTTGGTTGAAAAACAGCGCAGCAAGGCGGCATCAGGAAAGGTGCAAAATGACAAAAACTTTATAATTCCATTCTTATTAAAGTTCTTGTTAGATTTCAAGATATAAATGGCCTTTACTGATAAGCTGTTTCTTGAGAAGTGTCCACTCCTTTCAGTGGAAGACAGTGGTGCAGAGGTAGAGCGTCGGCCTCTCGTATCAAAGGTCCCTGGTTCGAGTCCCGTGATGAGCGTGTCCTGACTTTGGGATTTTTCCACACAAACGGCGCGAGTACTGGTGAAGTCTCCAGGAAGCAGACATCGAGCGTGATTAATCTAAGCCCAAGGCTTGTTTCACAATCGATGTAAAATAAATAAGTTAAAACTAAACTCCTTTCAGTTTCATTTGCACTCCCTGATAAAATTTTCCAGATATTTGCAGTTAAATATTTGCTACTAATTTACTATCAATTAGGTGATCGATTTAGGGCCATCTTGGCCCTCTTGTTTGTTTAACTTGTTTCATCGGCGAACAAAACATGGAAGATCGAGAGATTCCAAATACAATTGTAAATATTAGGACCCCTCTAGGCGATAAATGAGCGACGGTTATCGGATTTATTCTACCGCGTAAACAAAATTGGGTACCTGTAATCTATAAATAGATACGGAAAATATCCCAAACAGACTTATAAGTATTACGTCAGCTTTTTCAAAATGTCTGCGCACAGTCAAATTTAACAAAAATTACAATGCGGCGTTTTCTCGACTGGGTTAGCGGACCCAAAAAGAAAAGGTTATTTTACAGGGTTCGAATTTAAGCTTGCAAACTCGCGAGTGCAAATTTCAAATTGCAAGGTGAGATTTCAGGAACCAGCATATTTTTGCGAGTGAAAATTTTGGGCCGAATAATACGCATTTCTATTTGTCGATCTTTTACAGGGTTGTTTCTTTGACAAATCGCTGTTATTGCAGTGATTTTTCGAGATTTACCGAGTGGCTGGGAGTATATATATACTTTCAGTTTTGCAATATTAGCGGAAGTTTACAATCGACTCATGTGCATGCATATTCAACGGCCCCAATATTGATGACGTTTACTGTATACATTTGGGCATCGGAATTCTAAAATTAGTTTTAATTTATATATCGCATTTTGGGTTTCCCAAGTTGTATTCACAACGGAGATAGAAGGAATGGATGTCTTGCACTTAATCTATTTATTTATTGGGGTTTTACGCTGCTTTCAACAATATTTCAGTTATATCACGGCGACAGTTCACTTATTCATGATCCCTGGGTAAACAAACCAGTACTAGGCTAGAAAATGAAAAATAACAAGGTCACCGATTTAGGTCATTCACTGAAACAGGGCAGTGTACGATTTATATGTCAACATTACATCCGATCCTAGCAGGAACATAATTTAAAATGATTTCAAGCAGGAATTGAGATTGATACTCTAGATTTCTGTTTCCAATTTAAAAACAATAGTTCATCAGTTTTCATGAATGACTTTTCTTCATTTGGTTTTGCATTGAATAAATTTAAATAAAACTAGAACTATCACTGAAGATGATAAATACCCCCTAAACAGCACCTTGACTACACCAAAACTTAATAAGTAAAAGGGCCCTTACTCTGTAAAATAACATGCAATTGTAACCCCTTTAGGATATGCACATCTCCTCTTGGGATAGAAGCTTCAAGTAAAATTTTATTGAATTCCTATTTTGTAAGAAATAGGCCGGACAAAATATGGCTTCCGACCAAAAGACAGACAGACAGACAGCCCACCACAGTGACTCCTATATACCCCCTCTTCTTCGAAGGGGGGTATTAAAATACATGTTTGCTTTTTGTAATAGGCTACATATAATATGAATAAAATAAAATCATATATGAATTTGCGTAATTGTATTATTGAAAAGGTTGGGCCACCAAATTTTTCTCTGGGCCACCATTATTCTATAGTAAGTGGTCCAGTTGGCCACCAAGCTCAAAATGTTAGTCTTTATCCCTGCAAATGTAGTTGATTTCGGACGCCTCTGCTGCAGACGATTTTTGAAAACACTGTGACAAAAAGAGATATTGCTCAAAACCTTATTTATGAAGATTTTTGTCAATATATTTTCAAAGTCGTCTCCTGCAGATTTGTTGTTTGTGGGAAAGGGTTAAATATTTCACTTTCAATTTGCATCTTTGAATGAAAGAAAAGCTGAAGAGAGAAAAGTTGAGAAGAACAGTAAGAAACATTAAGAGAAAAGGAACTATATAGCGTAGAAAGCCATTAATTTTCAAGCACAATCTTTAATAGTATATTTATGTACATTGGAAACATTATTAATTGCATAATACCCATGAAAAGTCCCTTTCTTTTGTGACAAAAAATCTTTGGTAGAAATAATTTATTGGTTCAATATAATACGAGAAACGTCAATTTTACAATGAAACACAATTCTGTACACTTAACTTGACTGTTAACAAAAATATTTAGAACTTTGTGCTTTAAAGGTTTTTCTATCTTGGCAGTTATTTAAAACGTATGCTAATTAAGAAGATGAGGTTATAATTGTTGGGATAAAATGTTGTGGAATTAATAGGATTTTGGAGGAATTTGTCTCTATAAAGAAATACAGAATTGATGATCACCAGTTACTTCTTTTGCCCTTGAATATATGTTTTTATGTTATAAAAAGGATTTATTTAATGTGTATATAAGAAAGGCAGGATCAAATCATTGTGGATAATATTATTGAAAGTTTATTCTATTTGATTTAGGGTGATTTCATATTTTTATTACTTGGTTTTCTATTTATAAGATATTTTAGTCATAAAAGAATAGATATTTTAAGTCATAAATACATCAGGAAGCAGTTGTAGGTACTTGACTTTTTATAGGGCCTATTATTTAGTTCTCTTGTGATGAAAATGAATGAATACTGGTATATTGAATTGACAAGCCATTTTGTGTAGCCTAGCTATAGTGCTAGCTGTGCCACCAGTATACAGAGCCTGGTGATCAGGCTAGATAACTTGGGGGAAATTCACGCTGTCTGACCACTGGCATCTATACTGATGGATTCTCAACTCAATCTTTTTATTCTGATATTCCTAAAAAGAAATGAAAGGGTTAATAGAATATGTTGAATGTCTCTAGCGGATTTTTTATCTGAAGGTCACAATACACCAAATAAATTCCTTCTTTGTTTCCATGTAAATCAACCAGCTTCAACCCTCGTTTGTCACATTTTCTAAGCATTTCCCAGGTAGAACACCATATATCATTGAAAAGAGATACCTCTTACCTTTAAAATAATCCGTAAAAAATGGTGGGTCATGCATTATGCAAGAAAGAACTCGCTCTCAGTGAAGATGTGGACCGTCCTTTTTACCACAATCCAGCTAGGCTGAAACTGGGTTTCCACATCCTCTACTTTTACTTTCACACAAGGTCAAAATACCTAAAATGATGAAATCAAACAGTTCCAGTTCATCCTCTACATATTTACAAAGAATTTACACCCATTGTCACATATCCAATGCTGTCTGGGCCAGATGTACAACCATTTTTCTAGGCAAACAAAGTTTTTTTAGGAACTACGGTACTGTAGATCAAAGTTGCCCGTGGATGTATTTAGCGTAATTTAACCTTAACCATTTTCATCATACACCAAATCTGAAGCAGGCCACTTTGAAAACCTCCAAGCAAAAAATATACAAATTATTTACTAATGAAAGTGTAATTATTGAATAAAGTTAAAAACATTGTGACAAAAGGGAAAATTGCTCAATGTTTTCCTTTTGCCACAATGTTTGCTACAGTTGTCTGCTGCAGAGGTGTCAGAAAGCGTCTGTATGTGGGAAAGGATTTGTGTTCTTTGAACGATTGTGAGAGGAAAATGTTTTACAGCATTAAAATTGGAAGTATTTTTTGCTACAGAATTTAAACATTGCGGGAACAGTTGAAATTGCTCTTTTTTCATTTGCTTCAAATCATTAAAATACATCGAAAATTGTCTGTATGAGGGTAAGGATTTTAAGTGATCATGGTGTTATCATTATAATTAAGGTTCTATTTTCTGAACCATTTTGGGTGTTGGATTTCATTAGAAAATAGCATTTACCCCTTTCCTTCATACAATAAATCTGCAGCAGACAACTTTGAAAGGGACAGAAGAATTAGAAATTGTCCATGATTTTGCTTAGATGTTTTCAAAGTCGTCTGCTGCAGATTTGTTTTCAGAAAGTCTACATCTCAGAGGCGCCAAAAAGTATCTTCATGTCGGAAAGGGTTAAAGATAATCTACCAGATCAATCGTCTATTAATATGAAAATATCTAAGAATAACTTCTGAATTCGACATCTGGTAAAATTTTGGAAATACATCTTAGTAAATTTGTTACAAAATAGAAAATATTATGGGAGAACAAGAATATATAATTTTAATGGAGTGCAAAAAATTTGTTAAATAAAATGTTCCAAAAAGTAAAAGAAGATTTGAATTGAACAAATTGCAAGAAAAACCAGTGTTAACCCTTTCTCACATACAGAAGCTTTCTGACAATTCAGCAGCTCATGACTTTTTGAAAGCATTGGAATTACACAATTATATCCCCATTTGCCAAAATGTTTTCAACTCTATTCAATAACAGTTACTATAGATTCATATTAACCCTTTCCCTCATACAACAATTCTGCAGCAGACGACTTTGAACATATTTTGTCAAAATATAGGAAATCTCTATTATAGAATGGATAACCTTATAATGACTAAAAGTGGAAAACATTGTGGCAAAAGGAGAAAGTGGTCGTTTTTTGAGCAACTTCTTCTTTTGTCACTATGTTTTCAAAAAGCCGTCTGCTGCAGAGGCGTCAGAAAACGTGTATATGAGGGAAAGGGTTAATTAAGAGAGCTTGCATACTATTCATGTTTATGTTTTAACAGCTGTTTGTTGAAAATTTGATATATTTGGGAAAGGGTTAAATTGTCTGCTCATTGTGTAATAAAGTGTTTCAAAAAGGGCTAAAGCAAATTGATAGAAAATCCTATGTTAAAGTTGTGAGGTATTCTACGAAGCCTTTCTGTTTGAAGCTAATTGTTATTCATTGACTAACTGCCTGTACAATTAATTATTAAGAAACAATGTTTTCAAACGTTTCTGCTGCATATGCAACAAAATGCATCAGCATAGAATAACAGTAAAGAGTTTAAGGAACATATAGTAACATAGTTAAATGCACTGAAATAGCTCTTCATTTCTCCTTTTTTCTCACAATGTTTCCATTTCGTGGATTTTGTTTTGGATATATGTTACATCTTTTTTTCCCCTGAGTTTCTTAGTGAAGTTAAGGGAATATGCTTCTGAAACTGAATAACAAATTTAATGTTATTTATGATGTGCATACTCAAATATGTGATAAAGCGACATAATTTAAGTGACTTGAAACTGTGAATGCATTGATGTTACATGCATTTTAAAAAGCCTTAAATCTTTCCCACATATAGACACTTACTGACGCCTCTGCAGCAGCAGACTTTTGAAAACATTGGGACAAAAGGAAAAATTGCTCATCATTACAATGTTTTCAACTCTATTCAATAAATATACTCTCATTTATAGAGATATTCCATATTTTTGTCCAGATGTTTTGAATGCTGTCTGCTGCAGATTTGTTGTACTTGGGAAAAGGTTAAATCTTGCAATATACACATAGAAAAGTGATATTAACATTATTCTAGTTGTGAGTGCTGTGATGTTTTAACTTTTTAAAATCTGACACACAGAAATGTCCATCGAAAAGTCATAGCAACATGAAGGTGTGTGAACGTTCTAATCTTACAACATTTTAAAAAAGCTTCTCCTAGTTGACATTCACCAATCACATAGAAATGTGTTATTGCCATAGCAACTCTGTAGTATGTAGAACATAGTGGTTGCAATGCTATTAGTACTTCGATGCAAGTATGTTGTCATACCTTGGTACAATCCCAAACTACTGTAGTTATAGCACCTTTAAAACCGGCTTCCATGAAGGGTTTGGAGTCTGCTGCCGTCAGACATCATCCTTCAATTGTGATGAAACCCCAGGATTTGACCGAGAAAAGTTAAAGAAATTGCAGGGAACTGAATATAGCATACATGCTGTCAGGACTGATTACCACAGAAGGTTACAAGTGAACTTGAGAGGTGATGGAAACAATAATTGTAAATTTTCTCGGAAAGAGTTGATCGATGTGTGTGATTGGTTTGATGCTTATAGTGTTCAACTGAATTGGCAAAGTTCCGCCGCCACTGGCAACCTCTACGAGCGTAAAACAGGTGTTAATGGTGTTGATGACATTGATGATAATCCAAATTCTGAATTAGAAGGAATTCTTTCGAGTCAGTTAAGTTCTCCTGTGTCAGTTCAAAGTTGTGCCAAATCATGGAAACGTAGGATAGATAAAGATAGCCGGAAATATACCTCAAACAGGGGTTGCATTGACTGGCTGGAAACCTGCAGTGTCGATCTTGATACGCAGTCCGATTATTCTCTGTTACAGTCATTCAAAAAGGACAATAAGCAGACTTTAGGTAGACCGGTCCGTCGCAGGTCTAGAAATTCCGCAAGAAATAATATAGGTCATTCGGGTGTTGGAATGTTCAATCCAGCATCTGGTCATCTTGAACGTAAATTCGGAACATATCATGACACGTTAAGTTCTAATGAGGATTATGGGACACTTAGCTCAGGGGAGACAACTTTTGAAGAGGAAGTATTTGAGGAAGAGTTATATTACTTAGGACCTCCTCATAAGGTTGGTACAGGTTTTCTTGTAACTTCAAGACATAATATATCTTTCTTCTTTTGCCACAATGATCTAAAAGTCGTTTGCTTCGGATGCCTCAGAATGCATCTACAAGTGGGAAAGGGTTAAATAAAAAGGTATTTTTCTGTTGATACAGAGCAAGTATACCTTTCCCACATACAGATGCTTTCTGATGCCTCTGTTGCAGACGACTTTTGAAAACACTG
Organism: Serripes groenlandicus; assembly: GCA_031761405.1. Lineage (NCBI taxonomy): Eukaryota > Metazoa > Mollusca > Bivalvia > Cardiida > Cardiidae > Serripes > Serripes groenlandicus. Next base: position 194,185 of record JASEVX010000090.1, read on the forward strand.
TGAGACTTTTGCTACAATGTTTTCAACTCTCATTTATTGAGATTTTTCAGATTTTTATCAGTATGAATATTAAGTCATCTGCTGCAGAATTGTTGTATGTGGGAAAGGGTTAATCATATCATTGAAACGATTTTATCTCTATATACCGTCTCAATGATGTAGTGTTTAGAGAGTGCGCCTATTGGGAGTGGTAGCTCAGGGTTCAATCCCTGGTCGGGTACAATATACCAAAGACATTCAAAATGATATAGACGCTTTCTGACGCCTCTGTTTGCCTCTGTTTGCAGCAGACAGCTTTTTGAAAAAACAGCGACAAAAGAAGAAATTGCACAAAACGAGCAATTTCTCCCTTTTTCACCATGTTTCAACTCTTTTCAATTATTGTTCTTTCATTTAAAGGGATTTTCTGTGCTTTTTTGCCTTGACGTTTTCAAAGTCGTCTGCTGCAGATTTGTCGTATGTGGGAAAGGGTTAAAGCAAAAACAGCTTGATTGGTATATTATGTTACATTGAATGACTTAAAATAATAATAATGATAATAATAATAAAGACTTTATTTATAGAGGCTGCATACCCCTGTGAAGTGATCAATTACAGTTCATGAATTATTCTTGAAAAATTCATGAATGGTTCACATCCACAATCATGAACAATTCTTGAAATGCCTGGAAGTACAAATGAGACAAATCCTTGATCAATTCTTTAACCCATTACTTCACACAGACGACATTTGACGCCTGCTGTTGCAGATGACTTTTGAAAACATTGCAATAAAAGATGAAATTGCTCAAAACGAGCAATTTAACCTTTTATTGCAATATTTTCAACTCTTTATCAATATAATTCTTTCAGTTTTCTAGATTGGTGAAATTTTTCGTCTGATGATTGTAAAGCAGACGACCTTTGAAAAGCCATGTGAAGTAATGGGTTAAAAAAGAGTTCATGAGCAGTTCCTAAACAGTTCTTGAAAGGTTCATGATCAGTTGTCCATGAACAGTTCAAGAACAACAATAAAGTGCCGGAACTTGAACTATTCATGAACCATTCACAAACCATTTTCCCTCTATATTTCAATATCTCATTTGTACTTCCAGGCATTTCAAGGACTTTTCATGAACACAAATTCTTAAAAAAGTTCATGAACTGACAATGATGCCTTAAACTAGTCATGAACAGTTCTTCAACATCCTTTGAGATGAAATTATGCCTTAAATTATTTATGAACAGTTCATGAACAGTTCTTGAACATCCTTGAAATTTATATTTTTGTCCTCAAACAAAGTTACATATCATTTAAAAAATATATTAACGTTAATTGTCTTAAAAAAGAACTTATAATTGAACAATAACAGTTACTGTAAATCACAACTTTTAAAAGATGTGCTAGCTACACACTCACTGTATGAAGACATGGCCTCTTCCATACATGTGGCAATGTGATACTTTAATAAATCACCAATATAAAGATGTTCTTTATGACATATAGCACAATACAATTTGATAATTTATTAAACAATGTAACATTTAAGACATTTACCAAATGTACCAATCAAGTTGTTTATAAGAAATCACAAAAATCTTCTCTGTGCCTTTGAACCACAACATATTTGTCCCACCAAAAAACGTAAAGGAAGTAGTAAACATTACTGACTTCTTTTTGAAGAGTTCCTGTGTTTTATGCTAGAGTTAACTCCCTTGGTATATTTCAAATTCAAGTCCAGTTCTTCAACTGTTCTTAAAGCAGTATTGCAGTCAATTCATGCACCTTTTAAGAACTCAACAAATTCTTCAACTGTTCTTAAACCAGTTTTGAAAGCAATTCATGCACCTTTTAAGAACTGGACAAATTCTTCAACTGTTCTTGAACCATTCATGATGTCAGTTTATGAACCTTTTAAGAACTTGACAAATTCTTCAACTGTTCTTGAACCATTCATGATCTCAGTTTATGAACCTTTTAAGAACTTTTATATTTTCTTGAACCAATTGTCATGTTCTTCAACTGTTCATGAACTGTCCAAGAAAAAACTTCAATGACTGTTCATGAACACAACTCAAGAACTGACGAAGAGTGGTTCATGAACCATCCTTAAACGGTATGAAAAGTCATGATTTCATGAATTTCATTTCGCAGGGGTTAGGTTGGTCATGCATGCCCAGTCTCTGTTAAAGCTTTGACTTTGCATAATATACTGATTGATAATAACCATGATTTAATGCCTGTGCAGTAGACTCCTTTGAGGAATTTATTATTTTCCCACAATATTTTTTGTAAAAGAATCCTCAACAGCATGCATGTGATGTATCAAGTGATCTACATCAGACAGGGAAAGGGTTGTAATAACATTTTTGTTTTTGCTTTTCCATAGATGCATTTATTTTTTTAAGAATAGAAAAATAGGCCTGTCATTTTGTCATGATGTGTTAACGAACCCTTACCTAGCTACATGCAGGCACATTCCTTAAAATTTGGAGACTGTAATTTAACCTATGAAAACATTGTGGTAAATTGTAGGAATTTCTTTTATATAATAATTATGCAATATTTTCTTTTGCCACAATAGTATCAACTTTCATTTCTAGAGATTTTCCATAATTTTGGCCACTTTCGATGTCATCAAAATTGTCTTCTGCACTGATTTTTTTATATGATGGAATTGGTTGAATTATTTACTCACCTATTTTCTTGGTAACTGATGATAATTTTGGGATCGACTGCTTTGAAAAATACCTGATGTGAAAGATATGATATCAAGAAAGTATAGTTTTGATACATAATGCTTGAAAACATTGTAGGAGAAATTGCATTGCCACCAATGATTTCAAAATTTGTCTGCTGCTTTGATCCTGTAGCGCCATGCAACTCTGCTGCAGAAGGCCTTCGAAAATATCTCTGCAATTTGTAACTCATTATGGGAAGAACCTCTATAAATAAAATTATTGTTATTTATATTGAGTCAATTTATTTATTTCCAAAACGTTTTTAAAATTTGTGGGCTGCAGATGTGTCTGCATGATGGAAAGGGATGATTAACGCTTTCCAATATACAACAAGTCTGCGGCAGTTGACTTTGAATAAATATTGTCAAAAACATGTAAAATCTCAATAAATGAGAGTTTATTCATTTAACCCTTTCCCTCATATAGAGGCTTTCTGACGCCTCTGCAGCAGGCGGCTTTTTGAAAACATAGTTACTAAAGAAGAAATTGCTCAAAACGAGCAATTTCTCCTTTTGCAACAATGTTTTCCACTTTTAGTCATAGGTTATCCATTCAATTATAGAGATTTTCTATTTTTTGACAAAATATGTTCAAAGTCGTCTGCTGCGGAATGGTCGTATGAGGGAAAGGGTTAATAGAGTCTAACCGATTGTGGCTATATAAAGAAGATATTGCTCATTATGAGCAATTTCTCCTTGAACCACAATATTTTCAAAAGTCCTCTGCTGCAGTCTGTCTTCAGAAAGTGTCTTTATCTGGGAAAGGTATATAAGGCATCAGAAATTGTCTAATAGGAAAAGGGTGAAGGTTTACCTAGGTTGGACAGAAAAAAATTGTTAAATGCAATTTTAAACCTTCCACATTCTTTCAACTGATAACATGATGTAATATGTTGTTTGATTGGTTAACATTGACATAATCTAATACAACACTCGATATGATTGGATGATAATAACCCCCAGTGACCTTTTAGAGAGTGTATTGTGGTGAACTCAAGTGTAACATGTAAAATGAAATCGACATAGCGATGGCTCCAAGCAGTGAGATTTAACTTCATATTAGAACATGGTGGAGTTACAACAGTTTTACATCAAGCCCGTGATAGAAGGATTGAAGTATGTTTTCACTCATCTAATCTCAAAACTATTCTGAAAAGATGTATCTCATATTATCGCCAGTTTGGAATTTTGTGATAAATATGACGGTCGTCGATGAAAGAAAATGTAAAAATATTTTTTGGGTTTTTAAGTGAATTAGCTCATTCTGCAGAAAGTGTAAAGTGTGTTTGAAGGTTTTAAATTGTGATTCATAAGGATTGACAAACTTTTTGGAAATAAAATATGTTCCATTTTACATACATTTCGATGTATAATATGAATGTGTCTTAATTTAAATGTGTATGAGATGTTAAGATTTACATAAAATTTCAAGATGCAGAAAATATTTCACTAACGGTGTTCATAGAAATGTACTTTTTACTGTCATAACTGGAGTCTTATTATTCTACAATTTGCAGAACATAAAATTTTGTATATAAGGCATGTCAACGAAAGCAAGAGTTATATTTCATCGATTATATATAATTTGAAAACTTTAATTTGATACAGAATTCCAAACATTATAGAAATAGAAGAATTTGCTAGTTTTTAGAAATTTCTCCTTTTTCCACAATATTTTCAAATGTTGTCTGCTGCAGATTGAAAGTCAACTTCAGTGTAAGGAAACATATATCAGAAATAGCTCAGAAACTGGTTCAATATAATAAAGAAGATTTGTAGATATGGATTAAAATGGTATTATTATTATAATAATTGGCCCAATTAGCATCTGCAGCAGACAAGTTTGAATATCTAGACAAAAATATACGAACAACCACTGTGAATGAAAGTATAGTAATTGAAATAAGTTGGAAACATTGTAGTTAACCCTTTCCCCCATACGACAATTCTGCAGCAGACGACTTTGAACATATTTTGTCAAAAAATGGAAAATCTCTATAATTAAATGGATAATATAACCTATGATTAAAAGTGGAAAACCTTGTGTCAAAAGGAGAAATTGCTCGTTTTGAGCAATTTCTTCTTTTATCACTATGTTTTCAAAAACTTTTTCTCACATAGACGCTTTCTGACGCCTCTGCAGCAGACAGCTTTTCTGAAAACATAGTGACAAAAGAAGAAATTGCTCAAAACGAGCAATATCTCCTTTTGCCACAATATTTTCCACTTTTTGTCATAGGTTATCCATTCAATTATGGAGATTTTCTACTTTTTGACAAAATATGTTCAAAGTCGTCTGCTGCTGAATTGCCGTATGAGGGAAAGGGTTAAAGGAAAAATTGCTCATCATGAGCAATTTCTCCTTTTGCCACAATGCTTTCAAAAGTTGACTGCTGCAGAAGCATTAAAAAGTGTGTATATGTAAGAAAGGGTTATAATAAGGATGATGTGTATAATGGAGGTACAATGTCTAAATGAAACAATTTATTATATAGCAGGATATTATTTTAAGGATTGTGTCTACATTGGTCCTCGACCCTTCACCTGCTGTTGACAACTTTTTAACCCACATACAATAAATCTGCAGCAGACGACTTTGAAATTATCAAGCACAAAATATGGAAAATCTCTATAAATGATTTAGTATGATTAATGAATTATATAGATTTGAAATCGTTGTGAAAAATGGAGAAATTTCTCGTCTTGCCACAATGATTTCAAACGTTTATCTGCTGTCAGAAAGTGCCTATATTTGGGAAAGGGTAAATACATTTTGAAACATAGTGGCAAAAGTTAAAAATTGCTAAGACATTTAATACCGGTTCAGCACGATATGTTCAAAAGTATTCCGTTCCGGATGCATCAAAGTGTCCGCATGTGGGAAAGGGTTAAGTAGGAGATTTGAGGCTTATTATCAAAGTAGAAAATCAAATAATTAAAAATAAGATTAAATCTTCAAAAATAACAGACAAAAACTTCAATGTGAAAGCTCACTGACTAGTCATATCACTGCAGCTGTTGAAAGCATGAGACAATGTTAACCCTTTCCCTCATATAGACGCTTTCTGACGCCTCTGCAGCAGACGGCGTTTTGAAAACATAGTGACAAAAGAAGAAATTGCACAAAAAGTGCAATTTCTCCTTTTGCCACAATGTTTTCCACTTTTCGTCATACTGGTTATCCATTCAATTATGGAGATTTTCTATGTTTTGACAAAATACGTTCAAAGTCGTCTGCTTCAGAATTGTCGTAAAAGGGAAAGGGTTAACCCCTACATTTAGACACATCTGCAGGATAGGCTCCTTTTGAAAATGTGTCAGCAAAAGGAGCAATTGCTCCTTTTTCCACAACTCTGTTCAATAGCTCTGACCATTCATTTAAAGATTATACACAGTTTTGTCTTCGATGTATTCAAAGTTGTCTGCCTCAAATTTATCATATGTTGGAAAGCCTTCATTAATTATAAGGGGTGCCCAATCCTTAATTATATCAGTGAAGTCATTGTTCACAGCTTTTTTACAGTCTGTTAATAAGGCATGAAGGACTGTCTGGGTCCTTTTAACCCCTTTCCCTCATATAGGCGCTTTCTGACGCCTCTGCAGCAGACGGCTTTTTGAAAACATAGTGACAAAAGAAGAAATTGCTCAAAACAAGCAATTTCTCCATTTGCCACAATGTTTTCCAATTTTAGTCATTATAAGGTTATCCATTCAATTATAGAGATTTTCTATTTTTTGACAAAATATGTTTAAAGTCGTCTGCTGCAGAATTATCGTAAGAGGAAAAGGGTTAAGAATGATAAATTGTTCAGAGCTCTAGATTATAAGGGGAGTTTTTTACGTTCTAAAGTCATTATTTTATCCTTTAACCCAGTATGATGCGGGTACTCAAAAGAATCGTCTCGATAAGACGATTCTTTTGAGTACCCACATCGTAGGGTTCTGTTGAAGGATGAAAGAGATATTGTGGGGAATTTAAGAGCCGTATACTACTCCTCCTTGTCCGGACCTCAAGAGTGTGCTAACAGTGGTGCAATTGTAGAGCATGGGCCTCTTGTATCAATAAGGTCCTGGGTTTGAATCCGGTGGTGATCCCGTTCTGCACTTTGTCATTCTTTAACCCTTTCCCTCATACGACAATTCTGCAGTAGACGACTTTGAACATATTTTGTAAAAAAGTAGAAAATCTCTATAATTGAGTGGATAACCTATGACTTAAAGTGGAAAACATTGTGTCAAAAGGAGAAATTGCACGTTTTGTGCAATTTCTTCTTTTGTCACTATGTTTTCAAAAAGCCGTCTGCTACAGAGGCGTCAGAATGCGTCTATATGAGGGAAAGGGTTAAGAAGCAGACATCAAGCGTGATTAATGTATTAAGTTGGTAACAACTTACTTATTTTACATCAATTGCGAAAGATTGTAAAGCTTTCAGCTTAGATGATTCAAGCTCGATCTCTCTGCTTCCTGGAGACGTCAGACCAGTAATTGCTCCATATGTGTGACTGAGTGAACTGTCGGTGGTAATTTATATATGAGCCGTTCCACGAGAAAACCAACATTATTGACTCTGCGTAATGTATCGACCCAGATCAGCCTGTGCAATCCGCACAGGTAATCCGGGCCGACACATTCCATCTCAGGGCGATGGAGGTATAGAGTAATGATTCCTGAAACAGATAATCTACAGGAGGCGAAAAGTGTCTGTCCGTGTTAGCCTACGTGGCATGCTTAGGCTGATCCGGTTCGATACTTTACGCAGAGTCAATAATGTTGGTCTTATTGTGGAACGGTTCATATATAACTCGATCAATATACAAAATTAATTTACATTCTGTTCCTATTTTTCCTAAATTATCCTTTGACTGCTGGAGTAATTCAACATTTCAACCCTTTCCCACATTCAATGAATCTGCAGCAGACTTCTTTGAAATGATTTAGTCCAAAATATAGAAAATCTCCATAAATGGTAGTAACTAATAATGATTATCAAATAGAGTTGAAATCATTGTGACAAATGGGGAAATTGCTCATCATGAGGAATTTGTTCTTTTGCCACAATTATTTCAAAAGTCGTCTGAGGGCAGAGGCGTAAGAAAGCGTCTTATAATATGTGGGAAAGGGTCAATTCATTTTGATATTGCTCGAATTAATTGGCTATTGAATTTTACAAATGCAAATCTAGACAAAACCATGGGTTGTAGTAGAGCGCAAAGTTGATTAGTAAGGGAATTTGGCTAAAAAAATGTGGTATAATTATCAGCAGGCAGGCAGTTTTCATTCCTCGGTAAAATTTAAGCAACCCTCATTTTCAAAATGAAATAAACTAAAATTCCATCAATTATTAATGACTGGCTTTCCGTCAGGTAGAAAGTAATTATATAGTGATTGTTAAAACATAATGAAATATTATCTTCTTCTGTAACATTATTTATTTTTATAGTGTTTTATGCCATTTTCAATCGTATTTCCGTTTATTGCGACAATCCACTTATTCAACCAAGACTTGAACTATGAAATAGAATGAAGAAACAATTGTTACCCAATAATTAATTAGTAATTAACAGGTCTATATACATATGAATACGACTCCTTTTCCTGATTTTACAGGTAACATAAAATTTTGACATCTGCTGTAAATTGCAGGAGCCGACTATGAAAATATCTAAGCAAAACTTTGGACATAATTTTAACGAATGGAAGTATCATTTTAGAATCATTAGATTTGAATATATTGTGACAATTAATAGAAGAAATTTAGCTTAACTTACTTAAAGTCTGCTGCAGATGTGTCAACGATACATCTGGTTAACCCTTTCCCTGATATGGACGCTTTCTGACGTCTTTTTGAAACATGGTGACAAAAGAAGAAATTGCTCAAAACGAGCAATTTCTCCTTTTGTCCCCATGTTTTCAACTCTTTTCAACTATTTTACTTTCATTTGAAGGGAGTTCCCAATTTAATGTTTTCCGGTATGTTTTCAAAGGCGTCTGCACTAGTCTGCTGCAGATTCGTGGTATGAGGGAAAGGATTAAGTTTTCAAAGCAGGCAACTCTAGAAAATATCCTACCATGTAAATGGTTAAATCTTTATTTTATGAAGGGTTCGGATTTTGATAAATTTCCGTGTTAGCAACCTCATAGTGGGGGTGGAATGTGAAATATTTATATTTATGATGGAAAAAAGTTGGGTATATCCTTGATCGGTGCAAGTTGTACAGACAGAAAATTCACATTGGAGGTCGAATTACATTCGGACGCCTCTGCAGCAGACGGCTTTTGGAAAACATAGTGACAAAAGAAGAAATTGCACAAAACGTGCAATTTCTCCTTTTGCCACAATTTGTTCCACTTTTAGTCATAGGTTATCCAATCAGTTATGGAGATTTTCTATGTTTTGACAAAATACGTTCAAAGTCATCTGCTGCAATATTGGCGTATGAGGGAAAGGGTTAATACAAGGTCTCCAAAATGCCTCTTGGTTATATATAGTGCATTAATCAAATTTTACCTGATATAATGTTTTCGGAGTTTGGCTGCTATGAAAATGTCAAAGAAATGTTTTTGTTTCTTATCTGGAAAATGTACATATTCGTACTGTCCTGAATACTTTGTTGGTTGGAAAAAGGAGCAATTATTCACAAATTGTTATCGCTTTTTAGAAGTCTAAATCTGTTAAAAGTATCTACGTTCTGCATCAGCGTAAAGGGTCTAATTATTATCTGCAAAGATATTTAAATTATGAAAATTCTCTCATTATAGCAAGAATCTGAGTCATTCTGTAATTATACCCCCCTTCGAAAAAGAGGGGGTATATAGGAGTCACTGTGTAGGTCTGTCGGTCCGAAGCCATATTTTGTCCGGCCTATTTTCTTACAAACCACTGGCCTAGTACTGGTTTGTTTACCCAGGGATCATGAATAAGTGAACTCAGGGGCAGTCGCCGTGATATAATTGAAATCCTGTTGAAAGCAGCGTAAAACCCCAATAAATTAATAAATAAATAGTTTTATGTGAGGAGTTAGCTGTGCACATGGTATACCTTTCACCTTTGGAAGGTCTATGGTTCAAACCCTGTGTGGGTGCAGACATACCATAGACTTTAAAAATGGTAATAATGGCTAAAATTCACTCCTTGACGCTCAGGGTTGTGGGGGTAACAGACTAAGCATTACAACTGACCTGCTGGGTGTCAGGATACATGGACCTATATATAGTACTCCCCAGATAACTTAACGAGGAAATATTGCCATGATATAACTAAAACATTGTTGAAAGTGGCTTAAAACACCTTACACAGCAGGGGTTTTTTTAGGGCCTTTTTGGGGCCGATATTCGGCCCCATTCCCCTCACTGAAAAGTATATATTTTTCCCCTTTTTTGAAAAAAAACTCCCCTCCTATTTTTTTTTTTTTTTTTTTTTTTTATAATGTAGACAGTGTTATTGATGTTTTCAGTCAAAAAGACAGATCAATTGACCTCTAATGTTTCTATCATATGTTTCTGTTGCTAGTTATGTAACAATACAGTTATGAAATCAAGAAATTTATTGTATTTTTTCCCCTATTTTAGACTTACAACGCTATTTTTCCCCTCTCAAAGGGCCCCGCCACCATTCCCCTAAAAGTGAAAAAAAAACCTGCACAGTATTTTTTTGTAATTTTTTCATTTATAAGGCCTTTTATTTAATACAGATATTTTATTGACACCTACTGGAAAATATTGTTGGAAAAGGAGAAATTGAAATAACTTTAACCCTTTCCCAAATAAAAAAAATTATGATAAATTTGAAACTGATATAACAAAGTGGAGTTCATATTTGTGGTAATAAAATACACAACAAGGGAATGGTTGTTACGCATATCTATGGATTTCATAATTTATTTTAACCCTTTCCCTCATACGACAATTCTGCAGCAGACGACTTTGAACGTATTTTGTCAAAACATAGAAAATCTCCATAATTGAATGGATGAACTATGACAAAAAGTGGAAAACATTGTGGCAAAAGGAGAAATTGCACGTTTTGTGCAATTTCTTCTTTTGTCACTATGTTTTCAAAAAGCCGTCTGCTGCAGAGGCGTCAGAAAGCATCTATATGAGGGAAAGGGTTAAAAGGGGATATTTGATGACACAGGATTTGTGAAATTTCATATGTTAAGGATGGCTGGTCTTTTAGTCACCTGCTATCATGTAAAACATGCATGAAGTGGCTCGGTGGCCCTGCGTGCTTTAACCCCTTCCCACATACAACAAAACTCTCGATAAATGAAACTATAATTAATGAAAAGAATATAAGGAATTTCTCTTTTTGCTGCTATGTTTTCAACTCTTTTCAATAATAACACTCATATTAACCCTTTCCCTCATATAGACGCTTTCTGACGCCTCAGCAGCAGACGGCTTTTTGAAAACATAGTGACAAAAGAAGAAATTGCTCAAAACGTGCAATTTCTCCTTTTGCCACAATGTTTTCCACTTTTTGTCATAGGTTATCCATTCAATTATGGAGATTTTCTATGTTTTGACAAAATATGTCCAAAGTCGTCTGCTGCAGAATTGTCGTATGAGGGAAAGGGTTAATAAACGTCTAGGCAAAAATATGGAAACTCTCGATAAATGAAACTATAATTAATGAAAAGAATATAAGGAATTTCACTATTTGCTGCAATGTTTTCAACTCTTTTCAATAATAACACTCATATTAACCCTTTCCCTCATATAGACGCTTTCTGACGCCTCAGCAGCAGACGGCTTTTTGAAAACATAGTGACAAAAGAAGAAATTGCTCAAAACGTGCAATTTCTCCTTTTGCCACAATGTTTTCCACTTTTTGTCATAGGTTATCCATTCAATTATGGAGATTTTCTATGTTTTGACAAAATATGTCCAAAGTCGTCTGCTGCAGAATTGTCGTATGAGGGAAAGGGTTAATAAACGTCTAGGCAAAAATATGGAAACTCTCGATAAATGAAACTATAATTAATGAAAAGAATATAAGGAATTTCACTATTTGCTGCAATGTTTTCAACTCTTTTCAATAATAACACTCATATTAACCCTTTCCCTCATATAGACGCTTTCTGACGCCTCAGCAGCAGACGGCTTTTTGAAAACATAGTGACAAAAGAAGAAATTGCTCAAAACGTGCAATTTCTCCTTTTGCCACAATGTTTTCCACTTTTAGTCATAATGGTTATCCATTCACAATTATAGAAATTTCCTTTTTTTTACAAAATATGTTCAAAGTCGTCTGCTGCAGAATTGTCGTATATGGGAAAGGGTTAAAATCAAGTTTAACAGTTGAAATAAGTTTTATTGTTTATTGCTCGTTTTGAGCAATTTCATCTTTTGACACTATGTTTTCAAAAAGCCGTCTGCTGCAGAGGTTTTCAGAAAGAGTCTATATGAGGGAAACAGTTAACTGTTGAAACTGTAAAACGAAAACACCAGGAAAAAGCACATGAATAGATTGGAATTTCTAGTTTGATTGTGGGAAAGACTTTAAGCAAATAGAATGAATGTTTGTTAATGACTGGGCTTGAAATGTTTCTATGTCAATATTATTATATCAGTAATGTACTGCTTTTTTTTACCCATTCCCACATGTAGAAGCTTTCTGACACCTTCTGAAAACATGTGACAAAAGTAGAAATTGCTTTTAAAAACAAACAATTTCACCTTTTGCCACCAGAATGAACATTGTTTTGAAATTTTCAATCAGTTTGACATTTTTTTATAGAGATTTATTTCATATTTTTGCCTTAATGTTTTCAAAGTCGTCTGCTGCTGAATAGTTGTAAGAGGTAAAGGGTTAACCCCTTCCTTGATAAAAGAAGTCACTTAAGATGAGGAATGCAGAAAATTTCTTTAAAAATTTAAACCAAATTGTTGTAAAAGGTGAAATTGCTAAAAAGACAAAAATAGCAATAACATCTCTGTATATAAATCTTAGGATTTAACTTTTTTATCCAACGTGCATTTTGAAAATTGACATTGCTGGTTTTTGCCGCAATATATTCAACTGTATTCATGTATTATACTTTTCTTTAAAGAGCTTTTCCATATTTAAAATTGCCCAGATGTTTTCAAAATCATCTGCTGCAGATAATTTAATTTAAGTTGAAAATGGTTATACCAACTTATGATTTGTACAGAAAGGGACAAGACCTTGTCAGGTTTCAGTTGAACAGTTTTATGTAGAGAATGTTTTTATATGCAAATGCCTGAGCAAATATTTGCTTTTAAATATTTCTTTTAGTTCCATATATTTAACTCTTGATTGCTGTTGAAATATGTTTGCAGTTGTTTGTTGTGGTAGGACAGAACAAACATCAGATATTATTATAATGTGAAATGCATTGGTCATGCCTGTTGAACTTTATGAGCTAATGTTTATCAAACATTGAGAACAATATTCAATAGTCAAAACTTTTTATTAGTCGCCGGGCAGAAGCCCGCGACTTCTATTTTTAATAGCTTTTCGGAAATCACATGGGAGGGCGGCTTATTATTAGAAAGAAACAAATCTAGATGATTTGAACATATTATAATTGTGGTTGTTTACGAACACTTATAAATGACACATCTAAAATGAAATAAATATTCCGATTTTTTAATGTTTGCATTTTTTTTTATTTCACTCGCATTTAAGTTTTTTGTCTTATTTACGAAGACAAAAGTGGTCCCTTCAAGACGTGAACCAACACCCCCTAATGCAGACTCTTATGTGTCATCATTGAGGTCAATTTCGGATTCTCCTTTTAATAGCAATTTTAACTTACTAAATGTTGTTTTCATGTTCAAAGAGATGTCTTGATTTGTGTAGAATTCATTTAATAATGTTAATCCATGAATATCTAAAGTAGGAACTGTTTCTAAGCTAAATATAGACCCTATTCTGTTGTGTAGTTTCGTGACCTTTAACATCGATTTTCGCGCATGCGCATTTCGATATGAAAAAGCGAGTGATATTATTTTATTTTAGACAAGTACAAGACGAATGTTTGACGCAAAGCGTCAAAGAGAAGCCGCAATATTTCGTTGTACATGTAGAAATAAGAAAAAAAGAACATTTTTTAAATCCACAAACAATAGAACAATTTAAACTGTAGACGGTAATGCTGATATATTTCTCCTTTTGAAGACTTTTGTTTTTCTTCAAATTACCTCCCTTTAAAGCAATACCAGGATATTTACCTTGTGATTCGAATAAGATTGACAAACATTGAAATTATATGAATGAATACTATTATTTAAATAAGTAACAACAGCAAAATTAAATTTAAGCCAGATAAATGTGTACACATTTCGTTAATTTTCTATAGATACCCTAATGTATAGGTATGCATATAAAATTTATAAGCAAATGTTTTCATTTAAACGTTCCTAATGTTTGAATAGACTAAGGAAAGTCAAGAATACATAAATAAATCAATGCAGTCTTTTCCGGCGACATTGATGCCTTGCATCAACTTTCTCTTGTTCCATTTTAAATACCACAGGAAACAATTGTAATAGACAAATAGAGTTATCCTTTTTCTCATCATGAATAGATTTTTCCTTATGCTTGGAATTCAATTGAGGGGGAACAAATTTTAAAATGATTGTGGGAATATGAAAAATTATCAAAACACTCTTCCTATAACCCTTTACTACATACAACAAATCTGCAGCAGACGACTTTGAAAACATGGTGACAAAAACCTGAAAATCTCCATAAAAGATAGCTTAATTGTTAAATAAAGTTGAATTTAACATCATGAGCAATTTCATCCCTGGTCACAATGTTTTCAAAAGTCGTCTGCTGCTATTGCAGTCGTCTGCTGCTATTGCAGTCGTCTGCTGCTATTGCGTCCAAATGCGTCTGCAGGTGGGAAAGGGATAATTATGTTTTCAAAAGTAGTTCGCTGCAGGGGCAATTCTTTTAAAAGTGGTCTGTATCAGATAAATGTTGAAACAAAATGCCGGTAAACTAAAAATGGTTCAATTTGTATGTTATATTTTATACTGATTGCAAGCATCCAGCTCCAGAGTTGGTCACAGGGCTTTGGTCCCCTGTAGGGTCATGTCATAGATTAATGTAGTATATCGAGGGCTTGGTGTGAAACAGTTGTAACTAAAATTGGTATTTTTTCACCAAGTTTAATCACCTCGCCATAAAAATTTTATAAACGTTTAATTGTTTTTCTTGGTAAACAATGGAAATTTAGGTGCCATTGCTCGTTCTGAGCAATGGCACCTAAATTTGCATTGTTTACGAAGGGGTCAAAATTGCCCCTAAACCAGGGTTTTCAAAATAGGTTTTTAGTTACAACCGTTTCACGCCAAGTCCCCTCGATATAGTGGCTTTCCTCCTTGGTGCCCAAGGTTGCTGGGATAGAGCATTACAACGATGCAATGGTGTCAGCAAGGGCATACAAGCAGTACTGGTTGTAATTTTTAAACCAGGAAATACTGTGATGTGACTGAAATGCTGTTGAAGGTGTGGCTTAACCCTTCCCCACATACGACAAAGCAGACGACTTTGAAAACATATACAAAAACGTGAAAAACCTCCATAAATTAGAGTTTAATTATTAAAATGGAGTTGAAAACATTGTGGCAAATGGTGAAATTGCTCATCAAAAGTGGTCTGCTGCAGAGGTATATAAAACGGCTTCTGTATGTGAAAGGGTTGTCCCGTTCCTAAACGCTGCATACAAACATAAATCATAATTATTTTTGATAAGATATGAAAAAAGTTATATAAAACTAGCTCTACTTAAGCATTAAATTTAAAGTGGTAACAATAAAATTTGTCACCATTTCACCCTACAACCAGTCACTCAAAAAACCTACCATAATATAATTTTCACCATAAAGAATTTATCGAAAGCAAAAAGTTAAATTCCTAGACAACTTGGAGAAATTTCAACGACAGTGTTGAAAACAATGTGAAAAGATGAAAAAATGCTTGTTTAATAAATCCGCAAATGTCATCAAAATACATCTGCTTTCAGTGTGTTAAGCTGTCTAGCTGTATGCAATGGAAAGGGTATACAGAATGAAGTAAATACTGAACCAATATTTGATTGGTTGATATTATTTCAAGTTGTAATATTACAACTGACACCAACAATTTTACTCTCATATAATACTGTATGTATAATTATGTAAAATGGTACAAATTCATTTTTGGATTGCTTACCTAGTTGGACATTTTTTAGACAGGTCTGCATGGTTGAATCGTACAATGATTAGAAGCAATATTTTAATACAATTTGTTGTGGAAAAGGCAGAACTTGCCCATGTTTTCTGTAATAGATTTAAAAGTGCTTTTCTGCAGGGAGCTCTATATTAAGGAATTCATAATGATTTAAAAGATGGATTTTATGATTAAAACTTTCCCACATACAACACATCTGCAGCAGACTTCTTTAAAAAGACATAATTATTATACGTCTGCTGCAGATTTGTGGTATGTGGGAAAGGTTAAATATAATAGAATAAGTAAAAAGGTTGAACACAAAGAAATAATGTGACAGTTTTTTGTTCATTTAGAAAAAGAGGAATAGAAAAACGAAAAATGTGTGATTGGTTTTATATAAAGACATATAATGTTGGATTACTTGTAAAGACATTTTGGATTTAGATGTGAACATAAGACAATAATTTGCACTATATAATGACCACACTGACAATGGAGGACTCTTTGAAAGGCCCTACTTTCTGGAGGTCAATGGATTGTTTAACTTTTGTATGGCAAGCTCCATGATTAAAAGTTTAAAGCAAAATGGAGGAAAATTGTCTCATAAAAATGGACTTACAATTAAAAGGAAATGGAATAGTGAAGCAAATCTTGTTGCGGACATTACAACTAGTACTTTAGTTAAAATGAGAAATGAGGAGCATTTCGAGAAATTTGTGAGGCCGAGATCTTTTTCTGATACATCCACGAGTAATGTCGATCATAGTTACCTGAAGTCATTGAGAGACAAGATCAGAGGTCGAAAGAGACCTGATCTACAAAATAAAACACCAATGACAGTGTTAGTGTGTCGGGAAACTGAACACCTGCCAGACACAAACTACAATGGCCGATACAGTTTGGACCATCCCTCAGACAGCAGATCAAATCTGTCGTCTGGTCAAGGTCAGAGCTTGTTTGCAAGGTCAAAATCAACAGGTATTCTGTTCGATGAAGAAAACCTGCCACCAGCAAAACCCAAACTTCCACAGAATTACAAACTGTACACTTTAAAGTCAAGTTCTGTTGATTATGGTTCTGGTAATGATAGGCAGGCATCACATAAAAACATACAGGACTGTTTTGATAAAACTGATAAAAGAATCGATGGTGCTAATGGTTTAACCAAACATGATCAAATGCCGGGAGTGCGTCAAGGAAGATTGTCAGATTCAGACATTTCTGTGAAAAGATCAAGTGTGGTATATCGATATAGGGATACTAAACTTCAAACGGAACTTTTACAAAAAGAATTGCTTCAACTGCGATCATCTGAACATGTCAGAAAACAGTCGGAGGCTGTTAAACAGCTGCTTAAAGCCGACAAACCAAATGCCTCTAAAGGAAATCGTGTCAGGTTTTCTGGTGATTTTACTGAAACCAGTCAAAGATTTAATATAGAACACAAAACTCTGACTGATCTCAATTCAAATGGTGCTAAGAAAATTTTAAAACAGTCCAAGTCTTTAGAACTAGACACATACAAACCAAAGATGGTTACAGCTGAGATGGTTCCCTCTTCTAAGCATAATAGACTAGTTCACAGTAGTTTAGGTTATCCACATAGTGGAACCAGTCTATCTCATGGTGCTTCTAGTAGTAATGTTACGCATAGTGATAAACCAACAACCAAAGATCTTGCTCAAAAGCTGAAGAATGACCTAGACCAAGAACTTTTACAACCTAGACGTTGTATAAATCAGCACAGGGGACAAGGTCAGTCAAGGTCAAAATCTGAATCTGTTATTAATAGAACTTCCATGCAAAGGTCAAAGTCATCGGTTGGTGAATATGGCATGCTGAATTCTGACCAAAAAAATGCTCAAGTATCTCAATCAACTTCGAATCTCCGTCGTAAATATGACACAATCACTAGGTACAATTATAAATATTCAGAAGTGGAGAAAAAACGTGTAAGGGTTCGAGCTAAATTGGATTGTAAGAAAGCTCAAGAACCAAATCATGACAATGACAATGATGAAGATTTTGATAATGCCACAAAGCAGTCAAACTCAATGCTTCGAAATAAATTTGATACTATCAGAAAATTCAATAAACAAGACATCGAACATAAACGGGAACGAGTTAGAGAAAATTATCTTAAAAGCTGGAAAAATTTAATAGACCAGCAGTCTGATGAAGAAAACGAAGATTTTTCACAAGATACCAATAAAAGAACAAATGACCTTGTAAGAAGAAAAACAAAGTTGAATAGGACAGATATAGAGATTGATAACGGATTAAAAGATGGTAAAGATTCACACAATCCGACACAATTGCAAACACAACAGACTATTAATAACGTACGTCCGGATAAATTAATAAGTGATAATCGCTCAGACGAGGAAAAATATGCAGCTCTTTCTCGTCATAAAATTTTACATGCTAAATCTTCTTCCCTCGATTCCAATCTCAATCCATCTGAACCTGGCAATGATGGGAATAGACTTGACAACATGCGTACAAAGTTTGGTGTTATGGGTATAACATCTGTGCAGCCTGGAAATACTAAAAAACCTTCGACTTATTTTCCGAAATCATACTCTAGCACATCAAATGTGCATAGGGATAGGAATGAGGCATACAGTGATAGTGAAACAGTGGTTAAAGGTTCAAAACCTCAGACTGCAGTTGAGGGTCGATCCAAACTTGTTGTAAGGCAGTGTATAATTGGAACTTCTGTAGCGTTTGGATTAATTGGGGTTACTCAGAAAGAGGTGAGACTGGCTTCATAGTCATATTGTATTATAGTTTTTATGATATGATACATTGTCACAGGAAATTCAAACTTCCTGAATATGCATTTTTTTCTCTAACAAATCTCCTGCAAACAACCATGAAATCATCTTGGCTTAAATATGTAACAGCTCTGATAATGAAATTATAATAATTGTATAAGAGTTGATAACGTTGTGGCAAAAATAGTAAATGCTCATTCCTTCTCCACAATGTTTTCAACTCTTATCAGGGACGCAGATATCTACGTCCCTTCTCTAATTAATGATAAAACTTTCATATGTAGAGGTTTACAATATTTTAATCAGATGCTTTCAAAGTCATCTGCTGGAGATTTGTAATAATTATGTT
Source organism: Serripes groenlandicus (assembly GCA_031761405.1). Classification (NCBI taxonomy): domain Eukaryota; kingdom Metazoa; phylum Mollusca; class Bivalvia; order Cardiida; family Cardiidae; genus Serripes; species Serripes groenlandicus. Next base: position 213,218 of record JASEVX010000090.1, read on the forward strand.
GGAAAGGTTTGATAGGACAACAGCAGACACACTTGTGTTATGTGACTTTCGTCGTGCTTTTTCATGTGAAGGATTTTTAAATTACTAAATATTGGTTGTTAGAAAGGTGAAAGCATTCTATTGTTACAAAATCTACAATTTTATTTTGTCTTGGGGCAAAATTTAAGATTTCATTTATAAAGATTTTTTACAAATCTTTGCGTAAATGTTTTTAGTCATATTCTGCAGATTTGTTGTATGTGTCTTTAGAGGAGTACAAAGGGTTTAATTTTGGCCCTTTAGACAAAAATTCAATCTGGAGACGTTCCTAAACCATTAACACCTACTGTTAAATTGCCAGTATGTATCTATAATTTGTCTCTTTAATGGCTAGTTTAAATTTCAGCCCTCAATTTTTGGCAGGGTAAACTTCTGTTAAATGGCTTTTCATAGCTATATCAAACTTTATGTAAATGCTTTCTCTCTTAACCCCTGTTGAAGACTGTAATTGACACCTTTGTAGAAGATGACTTAATTTTTATCTTTTCCCACATACACTTGAATCTGAAGCAGACGACTGAAAATATCGAGACATAAATATATGAATAAGTATAATTATTAGATAGATTTTAAAACATGATGTCAAAATAAGAAAGGCGGAAGCATTATTTTGTGCGGCCTATTTCTTACAAACCACTTGGTGGAATTCAATAACATTTAACATGAAGCTTCTATACCAAGAGGAGATGTGTATATCCTAAAGGTTTTATAATTGCATTTTATTTTACTGAGTTATTTACTTATTAAATTATGTTGTAGGTCAAGGTGCTGTTTTGAGGGTATTTATCATCTTCAGTGATAGTTCTAGTTTCACCTATTTTCCACAATGGTTTTGAATGACGTCTGCTGCAGATTGATGCAACAAAAATGCACCTGCAAGTAGGCATTTTGGAAATAAGAATTTGGCCCTTTAATATTTCGGAAAATTAATCGCTATTATTTTTTATTTGGAGATAAAAATCCAGGGTTAAAATGACAAAATTGGGAATTCTGCATGATTTTCAAGACTTTAGCCACTGGGAATGGGTCAGAATATCTGACCCATGAGATGCCTTGAGAAAAGATTACAAACATTGTTGTCGTTTAATAGACCCAAATAATACAAACCGGCATGTGAACATGTCCTTTATCTGCAGTCTTTGCAATCTGTTAGGCACTTAAACATAAGTATCACATGAACGCCTTTTCCTGTCAAAATAATCCTTGATGCACCATGATACAAGTGGTTTAAAAACAGAAGTTGCATACCTAAGATGATAATACAGTTACAGAACATGTTAGCCTTTTCCCACATACAACAAATCTGCATGCAGCAAACAACTTTGATAATATGTGGACAAAAATATAGAAAATCCCTACAAATGAGGGTAAAATTTCTTGAATAAGTTGAAAACATTGTGGCCAAACCCGGAGAAATTGCTTGTTTTGAGCAATTTCTTCTTTTGTCACAATGTTTTCAAAAGTCGTCTGCTGCAGAGGTGTCAGAATGCATCTGTTTCATGAGTGGCTATTTATTATCACTTTTATTAAGCGAGTTTACTAAGATGATAATATGCCGTGAGCCTTGAAATTTACTTTTTTTGCGCCCAAGTGACTAACGTTATGACGTCAAACCGCTGACGTGACGTCATTTTCATAGTTTGGTATCTCGTAACAAAGACTTGAGCATAAGACTGGAAACGAAACTAGAAGTGTCTTATGATATGTGTGTTATGGTATATGAGAGCGGCTTCATATGTAATAAACATTAGTATTGCATTGAATACTTTGATCCTTGACACATGGTGTAGAATATGAACTTGAAACTGGATGACGGCCATGACATGATTTGGTTGCAGAATAAAAACATTGACTTTAGTCTATTTTGAATTTCCTTGACTTTTTGAATATGCATGCTCTGAATTTACTAGATTATGAGTACAGTGATTTTCTCAGATGTTTTTTTATATTTGATGACTAATCATATTCTTGAAGAAATTAGACAATTTCCGCCAGCCTTTTACATTGAATTGTCACTACTAAATTGAAGAAACATTTTTAAAAAAAAGTCTTAAATAATTATGCTTGTGAACATAATATGATTGATTTTTTCCCGAATGTTGTCAATAACTTAATTATGTAACAGTATACACTATTGGTATTTAAACCTTTCCCACCTGCAGACGCATTTCGACGCAAAGCAGCAGACGACTTTTGAAAACATTGTGGCCAAAGTTGAAATTTCTCATTATGAGCAATTTCACCTTTGGCCACAATGTTTTCAACTTTATTTATTAATAAGCTATCTTTTAAGGAGATTTTTCACTTTTTTGTCACTATGTTTTCAAAGTCGTCTAGTGCAGATTTTCGTTATGTGCCACAGTGGGAAAGGGTTAACAAAATTTACAAGTAACTCATAAATAGTCATAACAGGCTGTTCTAAATATAGGGTAACTCCAGACAAAAATCCAATATCTGCAAAGAAATACAATACTCATTATTATAAGCTTAGTAAATCCCTTTCCCACCTATAGACGCTTTTTGACGCACCTGCAGCAGACGACTTTCTCCTTTTGCCACAAAGTTTTCAACTTCTTACAGTAATTATGCCTACAATTAAAGAGATTTTCCATATTTTTGAGTAGAAATTTTCAAAGTTGCTGCAGATTTGCTGTATGCGGAAAAAGTCCACATAATATGACAGTGACCAATCTGCAGCAACAACAACTTTAAATTAAACTACTGAATATATACATGTAATTAGACTTCGTTGAAATTACTCATTTCTCCTTTTGCCACAATGTTTTCAAAAGTTGTTTGCTTTAGATGTGTCAACATGTGCCTGCAAGTGGGAAAGGTTTAAATAGCATGGTAGGCACTTAGGGATTACTTTTTTTTTTGTCCGGCGTATGTCTGTCCGTCGCACTTTTTCGTCACACTTTCAATGAGCAGGTGCAGGTGACACATGTGCTCCGCGGAGCACTCCATTCTAGTTTTACAGCCTATTAGCATTGAATACTAAATTATATTGTGTATTGTGAAAATAAGTTGACCACAGACTATGTATTCATGTGTCCATTGACTCAATTTAAGCTGGTCATTTGTCTTTCTGCTTTAAACTTTAGCTTATGTATTAGGATATCGGCTGTGATTGACACATCTAGGGCTTTCTGCAAAATAATTGTTCTATTGTTTCAGCCTACATACTATGATTACAATGTCATTAATTTATGTATCTTTATCATTTCAGCCTAATGGCAATGGTTACCTTGATGGACAGGGTTTGGTTACCATCCGGATGATCCCAGATGAACAGGGGCGGTTTGGGTTCAATGTCAAGGTCAGTTTCTTAAGTATATTCAAGGTGAAGGTCATTTGGTCACAAAGAGGTTTAGATATGGAGGAGTAAAACAGGCCTTTGTCCACAAAATATCTTTCTTACTGCTCAATTAAACCCTATGTTGTGGGTTCATATCCCTCTCCCCCATACAACATATCTGCAGCAGATGTAGCTTTGAAATAATCTGGAGAAAAATATGTAGTTGCTCCATACATAGAGTTGAAAACATTGTGGGCAAAAAGAGGTGGTGAGCAATTTCTCTATTTTGCAATAATGTAATCAAAAGTCGTCTGATGGAATGGTGTCAGAAAGCATCTGCAAGTGGGAAAGGATTTAAACAAGCGTTATGATGAGAGAGTACTCACAATACTGGCTTTGAAGATCAAATATTAAAGGAGCTAGAGGAAATTAAGTCTCGGCTTTGACCACAATTACAAAAGAGGTCTGCTGCAAATGCATCGTGTCTTACAATGGGAAAGTGTTAAATTTCATTGTAATTACAATGACATAATTTAGATTATATTATTTTAACTGAAAATATTTGGTAAAAACAGGAAACCCCTTAATAATTGTTGAATAAATGTTGTGATTTTAGCAGTGGATGAACGTCTGCTTCAGTGCAGGAGGTTGCTGGCGTGATCCCTGACTATGTCATACAAAAGACTTAAGAAATGTTAGATTTTAAAGATTTCAAAAAGTGTTTGTATCAGGGAAAGATTTAAACCATTACTTCACATAACTTTTCAAAGGTCGTCTGCTTTACAATCTTAACAATCTAGAAAACTGAAAAATTCATATTGATAAAGAGTTTATAAAATATTTCAATAAAAGGTGAAATTGCTTGTTTTGAGCAATTTCACCTTTTATTGCAATGTTTTCAAAAGTCAATGTTCAATGGCTCGTGTCAAATGTCGTCTGTGTGAAGTAATGGGTTAAAAAATGGGTTAAACCCCTACTTACTATGCAGAAACCGTATGACGAAATATTAGAATACATCTTCTTTTCTTCTTTTAAGATTTTATAATTTGTCAACTTTAGTATGAGTCAGACGTGTTTAGTGAGGTATGGAAAAGATAATTAAATAGATGCCTGGATTCTTCTGTGTGAATCCCACCTTTTACTTTTCTTTTAATCTCGTCGGGCAGCCAATTAAGCTAGCTCAGTTGATAATGACGAGGACTCATAATCAATCCACTCAGGGTCATGGATTTTAAACCAGTTTGGTCAATGTTTCTTTCCAATGATTGACTCAAAGTCAATATATAGTCTTAGAACAATAGTTTAACCGCTTTCCCACGTTAAACATTTTTGCAGCAAACGACTTTGATAACATTTTTACACAAATATGGCAAATACCTATGAATGAAAGAATATTAATTGAGTAGTTTTTGAAAACATTGTGGCAGAAGTAGAAATTGCTCGTTTTAGAGTATTGAAAGGATCGAGACAGAATATAGATACTGAGCATGCATTATGAGTTAGGTGAACTGGTCATTGGTTCAGAGAAATTGTTACAGAAACACATTAACCCTTTCTCACATACAGCATTATCTGCAGCAGACGACTTTGAAAATGTCTACTCTAAAATATGGAAATTCTCTATAATTGCAGGTATAATTACTAAAAAAAAATGAAAACATTAATTAACAGCAAAGGTCGTCTGCTGCAGATGCTTCAAAAGCGTCTATAGATGGGAAATGGTTAAAAACTCCAATCATTCAAATCTTCACCCTCAAACTTTAACGCATCTTTTTTGGAGGACTTTAAAAACTGTTTACCTGATGTGATGAGTCATCATCAATCACCTCTGATGAGACAAAATTGTATGTATTGTCCATGTAAACTGACGCATGATGAGCGCATTCACCACATACTTCTTTGTAATTTTATCGTGTTGTTATCAATCATCTCATACCAAAGGTCCCAGGTTCGAATCCTATGACGAGCGGGTTCTGCTTTTGGGATTTTTTCAAGCAAACACTGCGATTACAGGCAACAAGGTTGATTAGTATAAGCTTAAAGCTTAAAGCTTGTTTATCCATTCATTGATACAAAATAAATACGTTAAAACTTTGTAAATGTGTAGAAAATTGATGTGAAAACATTGAAAAGGAAAATCACTCATCACGAGAAATTGAAATCTCACCTTGTTAAACAACATTTTTAATCATTTTCAACATAATATTATACATGCACTTAAATTGTGAACAAAATTGCCACAAAGTTTTAACTCTATTCAATTATAATTATACTTTCATTTAACCCTTTCCCTCATATAGACGCTTTCTGACGCCTCTGCAGCAGATAGCTTTTTGAAAACATAGTGACAAAAGAAGAAATTGCACATAACGTGCAATTTCTCCTTTTGCCACAATGTTTTCCACTTTTTGTCATAGGTTATATATCCATTCAATTATAGAGATTTTCTATCTTTTGACAAAATATGTTCAAAGTCGTCTGCTGCAGAATTGTCGTATGAGGGAAAGGGTTAAAGAGATATATTCCATAATTTAGCCTAGATGTCTTCAGAGTTGTCTCCTTTTGCTGAATCCATGTAGCTTGCTGTCAATCCAGGGGTTTCGAGTTTGAATCCCAGCTCGGTCAACAATCCTCCGAAGTTCGACAAAAGACACTGTGACAAGTGTCATGCGTCTTTCATCAAATTGGGCTAATGGTCTATGTGGGAAAGCAGCCAGTAGCTTAGAAAGTTTGTTGAGTGGAGTACTGGATTGAGGAAACCAGGAAACACAAGAGTAAGGTGAACTGGGCACTGTGATATGACTGAAAAATAGTTGATCAATCAAACAGTCGTACGTCTGCTACTTAACCCTTTTCCTCATACGACGGCTTTGAACATATTTTATCAAAAAATAGAATATCTTTATAATTGAATGGATAACCTATGTCTAAAAGTGCGAAACATTGTGGCAAACACAAGCAATTTCTTCTTTTGTCACTATGTTTTCAAACGGCCGTCTGCTGTTGGATGTAACATAAAGGGTCGAAGACAAGTGAACCATCGTTGGATGACTTGTACCTTGTTATTTGAATGTTTACACATGAAAATGATGACATGCCAGTAAAATATGTCTGTTCACCTAACACCTACCATAAATTATTATGTTGCTATAAATGGTTACTGTCTTGTGTCTGACGCTGCCTACATTAATTTATACAGTTTACCTGATATGATATTTTACTGTCGTTTGCTTAACCCTTTCCCACATATAGACCCATTTTGACGTAGCTGCAGCAGATGACTTTTGAAAACATCGTGACAAAAGGAGAAATGCTCAAAACGAGCAATTTCTCCTTTTTGCCATGATGTTTTCAACTCTTTTCGGTAATTAAACCTATATACATTTATAGAGCTTTTCCGTGTGTTTGCTTAGATACTTTCAATGTAATCTGTTGCAGAAAGGGTAAATCATATTCCATCTGCAGCAGATGAATTGTGGCATAAAAAGAAATAGCTCATAATGCTTTTCCCATAAAGTTTTCAAATCTATTCATTAATTACTCTTTCGATCATTATTAGCGATGTTTTATTGTTTTTCATAGATGTTTTCAAAGTTGTCTGCTTAATATTTATTGTATGCAGGAAAAGGGTTGATAAAACTTATAAATCATATGGAATATTGGATGAATTATTTTATAACAGAAACAACATTGGAAACATTTGGTAAAACATATTGAAACTCTCTATAAAAGAATGAAAGAACAATTATTGAATAACTGATGAACAATTTCTACTTTTGCCGCAATGTTTTAAAAGTCATTTGCTTAAGAGGTGTCAGAAAGCGTCTGGATCTGGAAAAGAGTTAAAAAGTTATCATACATAAATAGTAAGTCTATTCATTTGACGGATATTATCTCAATAGATGTTTTCCTGTATGAAATGTGTGCGTTAAATAATGTTGTCCTTTGTATGCCTCCACTTTTTTAAGAGGGGTGCCCATCAGGAGCCATTTCTCTTTTAGTCACAATGTTTTCAACACAATTCAATAAATAAATCCATGTTTTCGCCTAGATTTTATTCAAAATTGTATGAATTTTCTGACGCCTCTGCAGCAGACAGCTTTTTGAAACATAGTGACAAAAGAAGAAATTGCACAAAACGTGCAATTTCTCCTTTTGCCACAATGTTTTCCACTTTTTGTCATAGGGTTATCCATTCAATTATAGAGATTTTCTATTTGTTGACAAAATACGTTCAAAGGCGTCTGCTGCAGAATTGCCGTATGAGGGAAAGGGTTAAGTATTGATCTACAAACTGACTGGCCCTATGCTGTTACTGAACAGACTTTATGTATAAATATATCCTCACTATGTTTAAAGCAGACAATAATGTATCCGGTAAATGACAAATCTGTAAAATTTAAATAAAGGGGTGAAGTTAAATTGCATAAATTGTCACTGTAAATGTCAGATGACCCCTATATTACAAAGAGAAGATTGTTTCGGTAATTGTGTGAATGCAAAATGCATGTTGATGCATAAAATTTCCTCTTTAAGCAACCCTTAGTAGCCTGCATATACATTGAAACATTTATCCAACTTAACGTGACATTCCCTTTAGATACTGCGGCCCTTTTGAACTTGATGAAGCAGTATACTTCTTGAAAACACTATGGGAAAAGGAGAATTTTCTTTTTAATAGCAATTTCCTCTTTTTCCTGCGGGATTTCAACTCAGATCCTACATTATTTACCTTAGATGTTTCCAAAGCAGATAAAACTCTTGAAATTTCATATCGGGTAAAATATTGAAATTTTTAAGAACATTGTAGCATTTAATCATCTTGTGTCAGTTCCTATAGCTAGTACATACATGTAATTTCATCAAATTTAAGGTGTGTGCTACTATTCACACAATGTGTCTTTTCATAAGATGAATGACAAATTTGATGAAAAATATAGTCATGTATGTTTTAACCCTTTGTCACTTACAGACACATTTTGACGCAATAGCAGCAGACGACTTTTGAAAACGTTGTGGCCAAAGGTGAAATTGCTCATGATGAGCAATTTCTTCTTTGGCCACAATGTTTTCAACTTTATTAAACAATTAAGCTACCTTTTGTAGAGATTTTTCAGGTTTTTGTCAGTATGTTTTCGACGTCGTCTGCTGCAGATTTGTTGTATGTGGGAAAGGGTTAATAGTATGAATTTATGCACACAAAGGTCAAGAACAGGTCAATATTGAAGAATAACTAGGAATCTGCAGTGGTCGAGTGTTTAGCGTTGGAGATTTGAAACCTTGTGTGCCGGGTTCGATCCCCAGTCGATGTACAACAGTCATGGTGGGCAAGGCACATTTCCTAGCCTAGTACAATGTACTGGTTTGTTTACCCAGGATCATTAATAAGTGAACTGTTGCTTTGATATAACTAAAATATTGTTGAAACACAGGTTGTAAACCCCAATAAAACTAAACTAATTTGCCGCCTATCTTTGTATTACCATGACCAAAATGTTGTTGTTCTATTTTCAGGGTGGGGCTGATCAGGGGATGCCCATTATAGTATCACGGGTGGCGCCCAACACGCCTGCAGACAATGCTATACCTCGCCTTAACGAGGGAGATCAAGTCCTATACATCAATGGGCGGGATGTCTCTCAACATACGCATGAACAGGTATGTACTGTTGCCATGGCAGCCAACTCAGTGCTGTTATGGTTTAGAAATATCTGTTTTCATGAGCATGAGACTCGGGTTTGATCCCTGGGCAGGTCATTGCAAAATCAATCGAAAAAGTGGTAGTAGTGACTTCCCTTTTCTGTTGAGCGTGTTACATTGCCTGGATAGTATAACAACTGATGTGCCAGTGTCGGGATAGTAAACTTCTTGCAGATGGTACTGGTAGTTTACACAGGAAACACCTCTGATGTGCCAGTGTCAGGATAGTAAACTTCTTGCAGATGGTACTGGTAGTTTACACAGGAAACGCCTCATTATAACTGTTTTATTGTTGACGGCAGTGTAAAACACTTCAAGCAAATTGCCATGGCGGATCAGTGACGGTTTCAATTGATTGTAAAAAATGGAATTTGCCATGTTAAGAATAATTTACTGCTTCGAAAACATCTAAAGAAGGAAAAAAAATCAGTTAAAATTTGATAACATAATTTTATTAATTTAGATAAATTTAGAAAACTGTTCGGGGAAAAATGAGCATTTGTTTTCTTAGTCCAGTGAGACAATTCTTATGAGATAACCTAGGATATCTAATAGAGTTGAAAACATTGTGGCAAAAGGAGAATTTGATCACAAGCAATTTCTCCTCTTGTCCCAATGTAATCAAAAGTCATAGACACAGAAACTTGCACATGCATCTGTTAGAGGGAAAGGTTAAGAGTGCAAAGACCTTAAATGTGCTCCGCTTTATCAAGGGCCATCATCAATTTTAATCATGTCTTAATAACCCTTTCCCACTTGCTACAAAAACGCAGAAGACAATTTTGAAATTTTCAAGGAAAGTATGAAAACTCTTTATAAATAAAGTATAATGATTGAATCGAGATTAAAATATTGTGTCAAAAGTAGACATTTATGAATAATTCCTCTGCCACAATGTTTTAAAAAGTTTCAAAATGCATCTGCATGTGGGAAAGTGTTAAATGCTTATATTAATTTGGAAATCTGTATTGCTGTATTGTTGCTTATTTGTTAAAACATAACTTTTGAAGAGGAATTCAATCAATATATTAAAACAACAAAAAAGGAATCTGGGATTCAATCTTACTCCTTGCAATTATTGCGGAGTGCCGAAGGGCAAGGCACATTTCCAAGCATAAAGTCTAGTACTGGTTAGTCCGCCAGGGATCGTGGATAAGTGTTTTGTCACGGTGATTTGAAAAACAAAAATACTGTTCAATACGGCATACAACCATGTTTTCCAATTGAAAAGAAAAGAGCTACTCAGTGAACATTGCCAGATGCCTGCCTGTAAAGAATGTTGTGTGGAGTACTGGTGAGAGGAAGCCTGGAGAAGCATTTGGTTAGGTGAACTTGGGAACCACCATTTATATAACTGAAATACTATTGAAAATGACTTTAACCCTTTCCCCACCTATAGACACATTTTGACACATCTGCAGCAGATGACTTTTAAAAAATGGTCACAACAGGAGATATTGCTCAAAACAAGCAATTTCTCCTTTTGCCACAACGTTTTCAACTCTTTTCAGTAATTATACCTTCATTTTCAGAGATTTTCCAAAAGAATTCTAGATGTTTTCAAAGTCATCTGCTGCAGATATGTCGTATGTGGGAAAGGGTTGAACGCAAAATCAATCATGAATCCCTGAGCCAATGAGAATGTTCATTTTTGTTTAACCAGGTTGTCATGTTTATCAGAGCTTCTAGGGAAACTCATTCGGGAGAATTAGTGTTAAAAGTTCGACCGAATGGTAAGTGTTATAACAGTTTTGTTGTTGTTGGTACATGTAATTTATAACTATGACCTTGACCTTTACTACGGATGTAGGTTGTGTTGTACATCAGACAATCGCGTGAGACACGTTCAAAGGATCTAATTTTGATCGTAAGACCAAATGGTGAGTATGTGATGTGATTGTAACAAAAAGGGCTACAAAGTATATAACACCATATTGTTTTCTAAACTTATTTCTGTTTGTCCCATAATTAACTTGAAACCTTCATACAGATGACTTTTGGCCTCAGCAGATGATTTCTGAAAAAGTGTAGGAAAAGGAGAACGTTTTTTTTTTTAAAGAGATGGTTCTCCTTTTATCACAGTGATTTTCAATTCTTTAATAAAAAAAAATTTGTTTCAAGTTTTCTAGAAACAATAAAATTATATTCATTAACTGTTTTCAAAACAGATACATCTAAAAGGTATGATATTTTGAAATTCTTTTGGCTTTATAGAACCCATGTCAGTAAATTGACCCATTCCCACATAAACAACAAATCTGCGGCAGACTATTTTAAACATACCCGAAAATGTTTTGGAAATTTCCAAAGAACAATGAAAGTACAATGATTGAATAGAGTTGAAAACATGGTGACAAAAGGAGAAATTGCTCGTTTTGAGCAATTTCTTCTTTTGTCGCCATGTTTTTTAAAAAGTTGTCTGCTGCAGAAGTATCAAAAAGCGTCTATATGAGGGAAAGGGTTAAGGGTTGACTCGCAGCTGGTTCAAAATTGAATTAAGAAGGAAAACTTTGCAGAAAAAGAAGAAATTGCTCCTTATTGAGCTCTGGTGTCTCCTATTCCAGCAAAGTTTAAAGAAAGAAAATTGCCACCAAGCAGTAGAAAGTTTTTCTTATTAAGTAAAAGGGCTTACAGACCGTTTTGTTGTGTAATAACTCACAGTAATTGTGTAAAACTCATATAATAATACTAGTCATTATGTTAGGACCTATACAGGAGAAGTATTAAGTCGCTGTGTTGTCTGTCTGTCTGTCTGTCTGTCTGTCTGTCTGTGCTTATTGTGAACCGCCAGACCTCAGTCGGTAAGAATGAGGGCTGTCGATTGAGGGGTAATCAGTTTGAATCTCCGCTCAGTTTAACTATCTTCTAGACCAAATATAAGGTCTCATATAATATTGTATATTCCTGTAACAATATGATATGATTGTGCTTTAAGGAACCATATACTTTGTCGTATGATATGTAATACTTTCTGACCCATCATTATGGTGTATGAACTCTTAATTCTAATATAATCCTTTGGCATCTGTATACCATTATATACCATTAATCTATATTGACCTCTTGTACATTTCCTAACCTTTCATATTAAAAATGAGATTTATAATCAACCCTTTCCCAAATAACAAATCTGCAGCAGACGGCCCTGAAAATATCTAGGCTAGCATACGAAAAATCTTGATATATGAAAATATTATATATTTAATAGAGATGAAAACATTGTGGGCAAGAGGAGAAATTGCTCATGATGAGCAATTTTTTCCGTTTGCCATAAATATTCAAAAGTTGTCTGCTGCAGATCCGTCAAATTGCATCTGTATGTGTGGAAAGTTTAATACCTAAACCATTTTGTAACCAAGTCAGAAACCTGCAGGATGTTTTAACCCTATATAGCCGAGCCCTGGTAGCCCAGTCGGTAGCGAAGCGGGCTGTCAATCCAGGCATTGTGAGTTTGAATCCCGGCCAACTTTCTTTCCGACGTTTGACAAAAGACAATGCAACATGCGTCATTCGTCTGCCACCAATATGCTAAGTCTATGTGGAAAAGCAGCCAGTTGCTTGGGAAGATTGTTGTGTCGATTACTGGTGTGAGAAAACCAGGAAATACAAGAGTAGGTGAACTGGCGGCCGTGATATGACTGAGAAAATGTTAAAAGTGACATTAAACCCCGATCAATCAATCAATCAATTTAACCCTTTATATGGTAGCCATGATAGAATGCCCTTGGGCTAGGCACAGAGTTCCTCCTAGCCTAAAATAGGTTAGTGAGCCAGCGATCATTGATTTGACTGAAATACTGTGAAGAAACTTAAAAACTAAATACATAAATTAATAAATTATTATAAAAAAAATCTTTCATGAGCATGAATACAACACTGCCTTGGTTCTCCAATAAAAACAAAAGTGCTTAACAAAATGTTTTCCCCTTATTTTGAAGTTGAGCGCCCTCCTCAAATTACTCAATAGTAAATAATGTTGGGTGTCAGTGGGCATGAGTTTAAAATCCTGGCTTTGTCATTCTTTTTTTTTGACACTTGACAAAAGGTGTGTTGACCAGCATCCACTTGTCTGCTACAATTGGACGATAAAGTCTATGTGATGGAAGCCAGTTGCCTGGGACAACTGTGGCGCACTGGTTAATTTGGCTACCATATTACTGAAGTACTGTTCAAAATTGTATTAAACCCCAATCGAAAATGATTTAATTTTTAAATTGTGATGTTTGTTGAAATATGGATATGCTAGAAAGGTTTTATGTTTTTAGTTGTGGTGTCATGTCGTTTTAACCCTTTCCCACAAACCACAAAACTGCAGCAATATTTCAAAAGATTTAGGTCTTTATAAATGAAATTAAGTATTGTTATTGAAGGGAGTTTTAAAAAAATGTTGCAGAAAGGGAAAACTGCTTCATCTTTAGCAATTTCTCCTTTTGCTACAATATTTTAAAAATCCATCTGCTTAAGATGGGTTAAATGTGTCGGCTTGTGGGAATGGGTTATTTTAGGTATTTGCGTACCAAATTCAGATGGTGAAGGGTGTGATTTGATATAGAATAGAATGTTACCTATTTACAAGAACTGATTGTACTGTCATTCATCTGCTCTGACAATTTAACCCTTTCCCTCATACGACAATTCTGCAGCAGACGACTTTGAATGTATTTTGTCAAAACATAGAAAATCTCCATAATTAAATGGATAACCTATAATAAAGAGTGGAAAACATTGTGGCAAAAGGAGAAATTGCACATTTTGTGCAATTTCTTCTTTTGTCACTATGTTTTCAAAAAGCCGTCTGCTGCAGAGGCATCAGAAAGCGTCTATATGAGGGAAAGGGTTAACATCTCAAAGCAGAGTAAAAAAGCTATATCTTTATGATTTTAAGTTCAATTTTGATTCAGAGTCTAAAAAAAGTATTGTTTGAAAACTTGTCCATTTTCTTCGTTTTCTACATTTCTTTCAAAAGTTCTCTATTACTCAGGTGTCAACAGTAATCCAAATAAGGGAAATAAGTAATAATAATACTTTGAAATAGATAATTTCCTAATACTATATAAAAAGAATATATTATCGATCTATTTATTATTCATTCTTTTTTTAAGAAACTTTTTAGCTCACCTGTGCACAAAGTGCTCAAGGTGAGCTATTGTGATCACATTTTGTCTGTCGTCAACAATTGCGGAATACCTTGCTAACCCTCTACAGGCAACATTTTTCATCTAATCTTCATGAAAGTTTATTAGAACATACATCACCATCAAATCTTGGACATTTTCGAAACTGGGTCATGTGAGGTAAAAAACTAGGTCACAAGGTCAAATTGAAGGAAAATCTTGTTAACATTCTGGTGACCGCAATTTTATCATTCGCATGTTGAAACTTGTCAGAATGGATGTCTTGATGATATCTAGGCTAAGTTCAAATATAGGTCATGTCAATCATAAAGTAGGTCACTCTGCCAAATTGAAAGAAAATTTTGTTAATTAACACTCAAGCGAATGCATTTTTTGCTTCAGCAGCTTGAAACTGTCAGAATTTTAATGTTTGTCTTGTTAATATCTAGGCCAAGTCCGAAAATTGGTCTTTGGCTTAAAAACTAGGTCACTATGCCAAATTGAAGGAAAATTTGTTAATACTCTGGAAGCTGTATTTCTAATTTGAGCACGTTGAATCTTTGTCAGAATGGATGTTTTTATGATAACTAGGGTAGGTTTGGTTTGAACATGACTCTAGTCAGGTCAAAAGCTTTATTGTCTCTAGGCCAAATTGAAGGAAATGAACAATTTCTCCCTGTTGCCAAAATGTTTTAAAGACTTTCCCTCATATAGACGCTTGCTGACGCCTCTGCAGCAGACAGCTTTTTGAAAACATAGTGAGAAACGAAGTGCAATTTCTCCTTTTGCCACAATGTTTTCCACTTTTTGCCACAATGTTTTCCACTTTTTGTCATAGGTTATCCATTCAATTATGGAGATTTTCCATTATTTGACAAAATATGTTCAAAGTCGTCTGCTGCATAATTGTCGTATGAGGGAAAGGGTTAAAGCCTATTTTCCAATATAAGTTCTGTGATAAAAAAAATATTTTTGACACAATATCTTGAAACAGTCACTCTTAACCCTTTCCCTCATATAGACGCTTTCTGACGCCTCTGCAGCAGACGGCTTTTGGAAAACATAGTCACAAAAGAAGAAATTGCTCAAAACGAGCAATTTCTCCTTTTGACACAATGTTTTCCACTTTTAGTCATAGGTTATCGATTCAATTATAGATATTTTCTATTTTTTGACAAAATATGTTCAAAGTCGTCTATTGCAGAATTGTAGTATGAGGGAAAGGGTTAATGTGATAAACATCTTATATTTTAGTAATATTTTCTCTTACACTTATTATCACAGAAGCACGATTTGAAACACTACACCTCACACAGACAACTTTTCACGCTTTTATAGCAGATTACTTTGTAAAACAATGTGGGAAAAGGGGAAAAAAAAATATGCTGAGCAATTTTCTCTTTGGAACTATTGAAGGAAAGATTTGGAAAATCTTTATAAATGAAGGTGCAATTATTGAAAAGGGTTGAAAAACGTTGTGGCGAAAGGAGAAATTGTTAGTTTGAGCACGATGTTTTCAAAAATCATCTGCTGTATACGGGCTTCAGAAAGCACCTGTATGTGGAAAAGGGTTCTCTGATAGATGTTTTCAAATCGGATTATTCAAAAAGTCACAACAGACACTGGGATTATCATTTTTAGCTCCACTGGCTGAAAGCCAGTCGAGCTTATGTCATGGCGAATTGTCCGTCGTGCGTCCGTGCGTGCGTTAACTTTTTCCTTTAAACGACTTCTTCTCCCTAACCACTTGGCCAATTTGGTTGAAACTTCATGGGAAGCATCCTCTCAATGTCCTCTACTAAATTCCTTCAAATTTTTTTGATCCATTCAAAACTCTGGTTTCCATGGCAACCGAAAGAAAAAAATAGTGAGAACTTAAAAAATCTTCTTCTCCGAAAGTGTCAGGCCGATTTTCAAATAATTTTGTAGAAATGTTCCTTGGGTGACCCTTTATTAGATTCCTTCAAGAAATTTTGATTGGGCGAAAAACATGGCCGCCAGGGGGCGGGGCTTTTTTGCCTTATATAGCTATAGTGAAAACTTAAATAATCTTCTTCTCAAAAAGTGTTCAGCAGATTTTCAAATAATTATGTAGAAATGTTCCGTGGGTGACCCTCTATCAGATTCCTTCAAGCCATGTTGATTGGTAAAAAAACATGGCCGTCACAGGGCGGGGCTATTTTGCCTATATGGCTAAAGAGCAAACTTAAAAAATCTTCTCCTCCAAAAGTGTCAGGCCGATTTTCAAATAATTTTGTAGAAATGTTCCTTGTGTGAACCTTAATTAGATTCCTTCAAGAAATGTTGATTGGGCGAAAAACATGGCCGCCAGGGGGCGGGGCTTTTTTGCGTTATATAGCTATAGTGAAAACTTAAAACATCTTCTTCTCCGAAAGTGTTCAGCCGATTTTCAAATAATTTTGTAGAAATGTTCATTGGGTGACCCTCTATCAGATTCCTTCAAGCCATGTTGATTGGTCGAAAAACATGGCCGCCAGAGGGCGGGGCTATTTTGACTTATATGACCATAGTGAAAACTTAAAAAATCTTCTCCTCCGAAAGTGTCAGGCATATTTTCAAATAATTTTGCAGAAACATTCCTTTGGTGACACTCTACAAGATTCCTTTAAGCCATGGTGGTTGGTAAAAAAAATAGCCACCACGGGGCAGGGCTGTTTGGAGATTTTATTTTTGCCTTATGGCCGTGGAGCGATACTGGCCCTCTTGGGCCTCTTGTTTTGTTGTCCGATAGTCCTTCTGTCGCACTTTCACTCACTGACGTATATTGGAAGGCAACACATTTGCTCCTGTAAAACACTCTTGTTGAATGAATTGCTTTAGCCTCTCCCACATACAGATACATTTTGAAGCTTTTACAGCAATGCCATTTTAATTTAAAGATATTTACAATTTTTGTCATGATGTTTTCAAACTGTTGTTTGTGGGAAAGGGTTAATGCTTCATACTCAATCTTATCTGATTATTGTATTATTTTGATATGTAATAATATATAACTTGAGATTATTGTTTTGAAAAAACATTGGGGAAAAGGTGATATTGCTGGCTGTGAGCTATCCCTCTATCTATTTCTATCATGCTTTCAAGTAAATGTCTGCTGCCACAGTAGCAAAAGACATCTGTAATAGAGAAAGGGTTAACTCTTTCCTCATATAGATGATTTCTGACGCCTCTTCAGCAGACGGCTTTTTGAAAACATAGTGACGAAAGAAGAAATTGCTCAAAACGAGCAATTTCTCCTTTTGCCACAATGTTTTCCACTTTTAGTCATAGGTTATCCATTCAATTATAGAGATTTTCTATTTTTTGACAAAATACGTTCAAAGTCGTCTGCTGCAGAATGGTCGTATGAGGGAATAGGGTTAATTGATGCCTTTATCTGGTACAGGTATGATATTTTCAGAGCCGTCTTCCTTTAACACTTTCCCACATATAGCAAATTTGTAGCAGACCGCTTTGAAAACAGCAATATTGACAATGGAATATCTCTATAAATGCAAGAATTATTAATGAATAGATTTGAAAACATTGTTACAAAAGGTGAAATTGCTAATCATGAGCAATATTTCCTTTTACCACATTGTTTTTAAAAGTCGTCTGCTGCAGAGGCGCCAGAAAGTGTCTTTATGTGGGATAGGGTTTAAACAATTGGACAATTGGAAAATTGGAAGTATGATACATATTCCCAAAAGCAACAATTCTGCAGCAGACGACTTTGAAAGCATCAAGGACAAAATATGGAAATCTCTATAATTGAAAGTATAGTTGGTGAATAGAGTTGAAAATATTGTGCTAAAAGCCGTCTATTGCAAATAGGAAAGGGTTAAAACAGAGTTGAAATTTCAAAATTTGTCTTTTAACAAACGAATGTCATTGGTATTGGGAAATGGATATTTAGTTTTTCTGTTTTATTTCAGCATATTCCGCCGAAGATAATTGTGATGAGCCCGATTTGACGTATGACCCTGAAACTCACCAAATATCTAGTGCCGGAGGGGGTGCTAATGCCTTAGATCTGTCCTTAAAACTGTTAGAAGAAAGTCTGGAAAGTGGTGCAGCACTCGCTCAATTTGAAGTAAGAACTTTTTCATATTGATAGTCGAGCCCCTGTAGCTCAGCCGGTAGCGACGCAGGCTGTCAATCCAGGGGTTGTGGGTTTGATTCCCAGCTTTCTTTCCGAGGTTTGACAAAAGTCACTGTGACAAGCATCATTAGTCTTTCACCAATGGGCTAACAGTCTTTGTGGAAAAGAAGCCAGTTGCTTGGAAAGTATGCTGTGTGGAGTACTTGTGTGAGAAAGCTTGGAATTTAAACACATGAGTAGATGAACTGACCGCCGTGATATGACTGAAAGATTGTTGAAAACAGCGTTAAGCTCTAATCTATCAATCAATTTTCTTATTCATAACTGACTGATAACATCTTTACCATTTCTAAACTGCCTGTATCTTACTAGTAGAGTGTCTGCCTCGGTTGTGGCAAGTCATAGGATCAATCCCAGACTGGGTTGTACCAAAAACCTCATAAATGGTAGTCATGGCTTTCCCTACTTGGCCATTAAGATTGTAATTGTTAATCCTTTCCCACATACAGCAAACCTGCTGCAGACGACTTTGAAAACATAGTGACAAAAACCTGAAAATTCTCCATAAAAGATAGCTTAATTGTTAAATAAAGTTGAAAACATTGTGGCCAAAGGAGAAATTGCTCATCATGAGCAATTTCACCTTTGGCCTCAATGTTTTCAAAAGTCGTCTGCTGTAATTGCGTCAAAATGGGTCTGCAGGTGGGAAAGGGTTAACATTACTACTGACTAGCTGGTGTCAGGATAAATGAATAGACCAGCAGTACTGGTAAGTTACATAGGAAATGCCCTGATATAACAGAAAATTTATTGAAAATGACCCAAACCAAACCAACAAATATCCTTTCAAATGTTCAAAAAAAATCTGCAATAGTTTTAGGTTAATGTAAAGAATTGTCTAAAAGTAGCGACTTACTTTCAAAACCAAACTGCGGTGAAAGTCTGCAATCCTATATATATATAGGTATATAGGTAAGGCGAATGAAACAAATTGAATTAATCTGAATAATTTTGTGGGGGATAAAGGTAAACAAAATTGCTGGAGGAGTACCATTTCATTAACCAATTATATCCTTTGTTGTTCCCTGCCAATTATCAGGGTTTACCTGTGCTTGTGAAACTCTGCAGATTGTTAAAACACTTTTTTGACTTGAAGAAATGTGGTTCAAGTAGTTTTTGAACATCTATAATTATTGTACATTGAATCTTCTATAAAATAAATTATGAATTAAGTTATTCAATAATTATTTTTATGTTGCCAGCCTTGGCACACAGGCACTTAACTTAACCCTTTCCCTCATACGACAATTCTGTAGCAGATGACTGAACTTTTTTTTGTCAAAATGTGGAAAATCTCTATAATTGAAGGGATAACCTATGACTGAAAGTGGAAAACATTGTGGCAAAAGGAGAAATTGCTCATTTTGAGCAATATCTTCTTTTTGTCACTATGTTTCCAAAAAGCTGTCTGCTGCAGGGTTGTCAGAAAGCGTCTATATGAGGGAAAGGGTTAAGGAGAATAATTTCTCCATTGTCTATCCATCTGTCTATCCACCCCAATTCATTACCTGACCTACTAAAGTTCTACTGATGCCCTTTTCGAGCACCCTGTTTTAAGTTATGTTTATTCATTTATCCAATAAAAATCAAATTTTATTAAATTGGTTTATTCATAATTATATCCACTAACAGATTTAATTTCTTCGTTTTATTGTTTATCCAAAAGTCATGCAGAGCTCTAGCTGAGGAGCTCATTTTTCATGCTCTAAAATTCTTATTTGACCTCCAAAACCAATGTTGTGGATAACCCTTTCCCTCAAATAGACACTTTCTGACGCCTCTGCAGCAGACGGCTTTTTGAAAACATAGTAACAAAAGAAAAAATTGCACAAAACGTGCAATTTCTCCTTTTGCCACAATGTTTTCCACTTTTAGTCATAGGTTATCCATTCAATTATGGAGATTTTCAATTTTTTGACAAAATAAGTTCAAAGTCGTCTGCTGCAGAATTGTCGTATGAGGGAAAGGGTTAAAAGAATTCTCAGTGAGACGATTCTTTTGAGTACCCGAAACATAGGTTTGAATGAGTGCTAAGAAGGATATCATATAAGAAAGACCCATTTACTCCTCCTTATCTAGTCCTCTGGTCATATTGTTGTACTCGAATCATTTATTTTCTAACCAAAGAATCATTTATTCATTTGTTGGCCGGATTGCTCTAGCTATTCCGGTCTATAGATTGGCGATGTCCATTCGTCTGTCTGTCTGTCCGTCAACATTTTGGTTTCAGGTTGAGGCAAAATCTCAGCACTGGAAAGGGTTACAAACTTGAAACTTTGCCTGAAGGTAACCAGTAACAAGTTCTATTGATTTCTATGGTTACTTTGACATTGACCTTGGTTTGTCAATTGTCAAGGTCAAATTGCCGACAATCCGGCCTTACCGTCTTCAGCGGTTTCTTGTTTATTCATGTATTGGTTTATCATTTCAGCAATTATACAGAAAAAAGCCCGGTATGACTATGAATGCTGCTCGCCTAGAAATTAATATACCAAAGAATAGATACAGGGACATATCACCATGTAAGTGGTTTACCTTAAACCTAGGTCAACCTTTTCCCACTTGCAGACCCATTCTGACGAATTTGCGGCCGACAACTTTTGAAATCAACGTGGCGAAAAGAAGATTCTTTTCCTTAGGAGCAATTTCTCCTTTTGCCACAATGTTTTCAACTAGATTCATTACTTCTGCTTTAATTTGTAGATAGTTTCTATAATGTTCCAAAGATATTTTCAACATATTTCTTAAATTCGTCTGCTGCAGATTTGTTGTATTTATAGGAAAGTGTTAACTGTTTCTCGAATACAGTTTATCTTCAGTAGAAAACTTGAAAACGAAATATAAAGAAAAAAAATATCTATAAATAATTTCTTTATTA
Source organism: Serripes groenlandicus (assembly GCA_031761405.1). Classification (NCBI taxonomy): domain Eukaryota; kingdom Metazoa; phylum Mollusca; class Bivalvia; order Cardiida; family Cardiidae; genus Serripes; species Serripes groenlandicus. The sequence goes on from JASEVX010000090.1 coordinate 234,409, forward strand.
TTATTATTGAATAGAAACGAAATGCTTAATTGAGAAATTGCTACTTTTGCAAAAATGCTTTTAAAAGTCTTCTGCTGGAGTTGCAACACAATGTGATTTTGATGTATGAGGGATAAGGTTGTTACCATCTGAACCCTTTCCCTCATATAGACGCTTTCTGAAGCAGACGACTTTGAAAACGTTTAGGCAAAAGCACAGAAAATCCCTTTAAGTGAAAGAACAATAGTTGAATAGAGTTAAAAAACTTGGTGACAAAAGGAGAAATTGCTCCTTTTGAGCAATTTCTTCTTTTGTTGCCATGTTTTCAAAAAGCCATATGCAGCAGAGGCATCAGAAAGCGTCTATATGAGGGAAAGGTCATGTCATGGGTAACTGATAACTATGATAGTAACCTCAATTTTGTGAAAGCAGAACTATATAGTTGTAATAAAAGAACATGTAGCTATGTTTTCTTTTTTAATTGATGAAGAAAGATGTGTTCTATTTTACATGGTAATGAAAAGATATGTTCTATTTTACATGGCAATGAAATTATGTTTTCTATTTTACATAGTGATGATGTGTTCTATTTCACATGGCAATGAAATGAAATGTTCTATTTTACATGGCAATGAAATGATGTGTTCTATTTCACATGGCAATGCAATGATGTGTTCTATTTTAAATGATAAGGAAAAGATGTGCTCTTTTTAACATGGTTATGACATAATGTGTATTCTATTTTACATGGCAATGCAATTTTGTGTTCTACATGTATTTCACATGGCAATGCAATGATGTGATCTATTTCACATGGTAATGAAATGATGTTCTCTTTTGTTACAGATGACCAGACAAGAGTTATAATGAAGAACAATCCTAGTGGGGACTATATAAATGCTAACTATGTCAATGTAAGTTTCCATGCTTTTCCTTTTAACATTTTCAATGCTGGGGTTTTAGATCATTGAGTAACCCTCTACTGAGATTGTTCAAATTATTCCAATCTGTTGATAAACATGGCCACTGGTTGCATGGCTCATCTTGCTTAAACATGTATATATAGAGTAAAAACTTTGAAAACTATTGAAGTTCAATTCAATCAGGTGAGCGATATAGGACCATCATGGTCCTCTTGTTGAAAAAGAAACTTATCCAACTTTGCATTTTGAAGAGTCCATAAACAGTTTTAGGAATATCAAGATAGTTTTGTGAGAGGGCTCATTTTGCCTCCAACTGGCCTGGCTCTATACTGGTGCCCCCGACTTCACGAAATGGGTTAGAGCAGTCAAAGGATTAACCCTTTCCCTCATATAGACGCTTTCTGACACCTCTGCAGCAGACGGCTTTTTGAAAACATAGTGACAAAAGAAGAAATTGCTCAGAACGAGCAATTTCTCCTTTTGCCACAATGTTTTTCCACTTTTAGTCATAGGTTATCCATTCAATTATAGAGATTTTCCATTTTTTGACAAAATATGTTCAAAGTCGTCTGCTGCAGAATTGTCGTATGAGGGAAAGGATTAACCCATTCCCTGATGCAGCTTACACTGCTTGCCTTTACAGCAGGCGGCTATTTTTACAAACATTGTGTGAAATGGGAAAATTTCTCAAAATGAGCAATATTTTCCTTTCAAACAATGTTTTGAATGAAATCTTATAATGACTATGCAGTGAATTATTTTTTCAAAGGTCAGACACTCCTCACTTTTTCCTCTTTGCCAAGATTGTGCCAAGATTGTGTTCTCATTATCAAAAATGTTAGTTTTCTACCCAGATGTTTTCAAAGAAGAAACTCTAAGAAAAAACATAAAAGATAAACAATATCGTGCTTATTATGAAATCCTTTCACAATAAAACTTATTTGAACTGTTAAACTTGATTTTAACCATTTCCCTCAAAACGACAATTCTGCAGCAGACGACGTCAAAAAAATAGAAAATCTCTATAATTGAATGGATAACATTGTGGTAAAAGGAGAAATTGCTCGTTTTGTCACTATGTTTTCAAAAAGCTGTCTGCTGCAGAGGCGTCAGAAAGCGTCTATATGTTGGAAAGGGTTTAACAATTTCAATTAAAACCTTGTTATTAGAATGAAGTCATTCTAGGAGGTGGGTGTAGCTTTCTCTTAACTTGACTGATTCTCACAAAATTTCATAGGAAGGCAGCTAAGAATGAAAACAAGCCTTGAATTGTTTTGGGGGTAATTTGGTTCACGGTTACTAAAAATAGATTTATGTTTCTAATGGTTATCATTTAACCTTTTCCCACATACAGCAAATCTGAAGCAGTCTACCTTGAGAATTTCCGGGCAAAAATATGGAACATCTCTATAAATGAAAGTATAATTATTGAATAAAATGTTTTCAAAAGTCGTCTGCTGCAGAGCCGTCAAAAAGTGTCTGTATGTGAGAAAGGGTTATAACCACCTTTTTCAGCTATGCTGCATTTCTCGTTTTAAATATTTTGTTATTTCTTTACAGATGGAAATCCCGTTATCTGGTATTGTAAACCGCTACATCGCTGCTCAGGGTCCACTACCAACGACGAGTACGGACTTCTGGCAGATGATATGGGAACAGCAGTCCACGCTAGTCGTCATGTTGACCACAAAGATTGAAAAAGGTCGAATAAAATGTCATCAGTACTGGCCGGACCTTTACGAAACATCGGACTACGGTCACTTACAGATCACATGTGTGAAGGAGGAGGAGACCTCGGTGTTTGCGTTTAGAGAATATAATTTAACAAATGTAGAGGTAAGGGAACTAAGTGTATGATCTTAACCCTTTCCCTCAAACGACAATTCTGCAGCAGACGACTTTGAACATATTTTGTCAAAAAATAGAAAATCTCTATAATTAATGGATAACCTATGACTAAAAGTGGAAAACATTGTGGCAAAAGGAGAAATTGCTCGTTGTGAGCAATTTCTTCTTTTGTCACTATGTTTTCAAAATGCCGTCTGCTGCGGAAGCGTCAGAAAGCGTCTATAGAGATTTTCTATTTTTTAACAAAGTATGTTCAAAGCCGTCTGCTGAAGAATTGTCGTATGAGGGAAAGGGTTAATGTAATACTCTCATATCTTATAAATAGCTTGTGTAGTCTAAACTTTGCCACAAACAACAATCTTTCCGCGGACGCCTTTGAAAACATACCCCTGAAAATATGGTTAATCTTTTTAAATGAGAGAATAAATATTGAATTGAGTTGAAAATAGTGTGGCAAATTTTGCTCAATTTGAGCAAGTTCTCCCTTTGCGACAATGTTTTCAAAATTTGTCTGCTGCAGAGGCGTCACATAGTTTATGTATGTAGTAAAGAGATAATAGGTCCTTTTTCTAAAACATGCTGTTTCCGATGCCTTATGGAGCAGACAATTGTTATAATTCATTGTTTTAAAACACGAAATTGCTCTCTTATTCTTAACAAGCAATTTCTCCTTTCACAAAATTAATATGTTCTAAACTATGTATCAAAGTCATACTTTAAATTTCAAGATGTAACCCTTTTTGCTCCGATGTTTAAGGCAGATAATTCTAGAAAAATATATCTAGTATAACTTTACAATACTGAACTGATCTTGGACATTGTGTAAAGATGTATACATGTAGTATCAAATGCATCTGTTGCGAATGATACTTAAAAGCATTGTGAAAAATGAGAAATTGCTCATGATGAGCAAGTTTTCCTTTCCAAACAATGTTTCTAACTATATTCAATTATTAGGCTTTAAGTTTTGGAAATTTTCCATATTATTGCCTACTTTTCATGCTTGTCATTTCACTTTGCCAAATGATAACCGTTTCCCACATAAACACGCTTTCTGACGCCTCTGCAGCAGACGACTTTTGAAAACTAAAGAAATTGCTCAAAACGAGCAATTTCTTCTTTTGTCACAATGTTTTCAACTTTTAGTCATAGGTTATTCATTCAATTCAAGTGATTTTCTATTTTTTGACAAAAAATAGGTTTAACATCATCTGCTGCAGAATTGTTGTACGAGGGGAAAGGGTTAAACTATATTTGATAACTACTTTCATTTCATGGGAGATTTTCTGTATGTTTGGCAATGTGTTTTCAATTTATCGTATCTAGGAATGGGTTAACCCTTTCTGACGCCTCTGCAGCAGACGGCTTTTTGAAAACATAGTGGCAATAGAAGAAATTGCTCAAAACGAGCAATTTCTCCTTTTGCCACCATGTTTTCTACTTTTAGTCATAGGTTATCCATTCAATTATGGAGATTTTCTATCTTTTGATAAAATATGTTCAAAGTCGTCTGCTGCAGATTTGTCGTATGAGGGAAAGGGTTAACCACCTCTTCAGCAGACAATGCTTGAAAATATATATGGAAAATGAGAAAAGTGCTCTATAACCACATAAACCAAATCTGCAGATAATTTTGAAAACCTCTAGAAAAAGTTCAGGAGAGCTTAATTATTTGATAGAGTTGAATACATCGTTGGAAAAAGAAGTTACTCAAAATGGCAGTTTTTCAAAAATTGTCTGCTACAGATGTGTCAAAATGCATCTGCATGGATTAAAAGACTATCTACCTTTATTTTCCAGTCACAAGAAGAACGTCACATATCTCACATGCAGTATATAGCATGGCCAGATCACGGGGTACCAGACGACCCTGTAGATTTCTTGGAATTTGTCACCAAAGTGCGGCAAAAACGGGTCGGCATTGTAGAACCAATTATAGTCCATTGTAGGTAAGTACACTACAAGATTAAAAGATCACAACTTTGTAGGTTGGTAGCCTGCTTGTGCTTGACCCCCAGCTCATCCAGCTCATCCATTGATTCATTCCTATAATTGATAAAAGTTTATTTTACAAGGGACATTTTCTTTTATTAAAGTCTATGTGGGAAGGAGGCCTTGTAAGACTTTTGTGTGGAGTACTGGTGTGACAAAGCGAGGAAACATGTGAATAGGAAAACTGGTTGCTGTGGTTGTAATAAATGAATCCAGAAAATAAAGATATAACCAAAATAATGTTTAACCATTTCCCACCAATTGCAGACACTTTGTGACTCATCTGCAGCAGACGACTTTTAAAAATATTGTTGAATATTTTTGCCTAGATGTTTCAATAGATATGTTTGCTGCAGATTTTCTGTAAGTGGGGCAACGGTTAAAACAATATGTAGTACCAGTTGAAAATAATCTTGGCAAAAGAATCAGTTGTTAGTAACTTCCTACACACTCTCTTTGCATCAAAAGTCTGATTTCATTGAGATTGGCAAAGCAACGATATGCATGGTGAACTTGCTGCCCTGATCCGTGTATAACTAAAATATTATTCAGTCAATCAATCAGTGTGTAAATCTTTGTGTCTACTTTTCAGTGCTGGTATAGGTAGAACGGGCGTATTAATCACCATGGAAACCGCCATGTGTTTAACGGAAGCCAATCAACCAGTATATCCATTATCTATAGTAAGACAAATGAGGGATCAAAGAGCGATGTTAATACAGACAGCAGTAAGTACCATCAAATCTGTTTCTTATACATTGATGTTGAGCCCCAGAAGCTCAGTTGGTAGCGACTAGGGCTGTCAGTCGAGGGGCTGTGAGTTTGAACCCCAGCTTGGCTAACATTCTTTCTGACGTTTGACAAAAGTCACTGTGACAAGTTAAGTGTCATTCATCTTCCACCAATGGGCTTACATTCTATATGAGAAAGTAGCCAGTTGCTTGGAAAAACTTTTGTGCGGAGTACTGGTGTGAAATAGCCAGGAAACAGATGATATAATTGAAATACTATTGAAAATGACTAACCCTTTCTCAAATTGTAGAAAATGGCGTTAAACCCAAATCAATTAATCAATCAATCCTTATACAGACATCATAACCCTTTCCCACATATAACAATTCTGCAGCAGACGACTTTTAACATATTTTGTCAACAAATAGAAAATCTCTATAATTGAATGGATGACTCAAAGTGGAAAACATTGTGACAAAAGGAGAAATTGCTTGTTTTGAGCAATTTCTTCTTTTGTCACTATGTTTTCAAACAGCTGTCTGCTGCAGAGGCGTCAGAAAGCGTCTATATGAAGGAAAGGAAGCATTGTGGAAAAGGGAAAAATTACGCTAAATGAACAATTTCTCTTTTTCCAATATTGTTTTCTGTATATGTATTAGTACTATTCATTGGGTGTTTGAATGTTTTTAAAGAAGATAAAATATAGATTCCATACTAAAGTTAACTCTTTCCACAAATCTGTAGTAGAGGACAAAAATATGGAAACTCTGTTTGATGAAAGTTGAAAATAAAATGTGACAAAAGGTGAAATTGCTCAATAATCCTTTCCCTCATTCGGACTGTTTCTGATGCCTCTGCAGCAGTTTGCTTTATGAAAACATTGTAGCAAATGTTTGCCAAAATGTATTCAACTATAGTCATTAATAAAAAATTTATTTACTGACATTTTCAATATTGGCAGACATTGTTTTTCTCTCTTATTGAATTGAGCTTTGTTGGTCTTTTGTATCTGAGTATAGATTGGCGATGTCTGTCTGTCAACATTTTGTTAAAGTTTCAGGTTGAGGCAAAATCTCAGCACTGGAAAGGGTTACAAACTTGAAACTTTGCCTGAAGGTAACCAGTAACAAGTTCTATTGATTTCTATGGTTACTTTGACCTTGACCTTGGTTTGTCGATTTTCAAGGTCAAATTGTCGACAATCCGGCCTTGCCGTCTTCAGCAGATTCTTGTTTCCATGCTTATTATTGTTTCAGTCCATTGTGTGTATTTATTTAAGCACATATGTTTATATTTTCAGAACCAGTATAAATTTGTATGTGAGGCTATCATAAGAGCTTATAATGGTAAGTTCTTTTAACTCTTTGCACTTCAACTGTTGGTGACCTTTGACCTTTGATCTGTTTGAAACAACTCTGGCGCTTTCTGACTGATGCCTCTGCAGCAGATGACTTTTGAAGACATAGTGACAAAATGAGAAATTGCTTTTTCTTAAGTTTTGTATTCATTTACAGAGATTTTCTTTATTTTTGCTTAAATGTATTCAAAGTTGTCTGCTGCAGATTTGTTGTATGTGGAAAAGGGTTAACTCTTTTCACACCAAACTGATGATGACCTATAATCTGTTATTCTCTGCACTTCCCTGTTGTCCGTCCGTCACATATTGACTTATTTACAGTTTGGCACACACACACACACACATTATGTTCGTTCCTGCCAAATAATCTTGTGAACTGAATCACGCCGGAAATTGCTACTTTTCCAATAAGCTTCTCGCACATTTATCCAATCTGCAGTGGATGACATAGAAAACAGCAAGGCAGATTTACTGAAAATCTTTACAGATGAAAGTGTTTCTTATTAAATAAGAGTTGAAATTGCTCATTATTAGCTCGCCTATTCGAAGAAATAGGGGAGCTTATGTAATCACCCCGGCGTTGGCATACGCGTTGCCAGCTTGGTCAAACCTTTGCCTGCAAGTTCTTTTCTCAGACACTGTTTATGCTGTTGCTTTGAAACTTCACACACTTATTCAGGGTCATTAGGTGACCTTGTATGTCAAGTCCCATAACTCTGGAATGGATTTGACTGAATTGGGCCCCTTTTTGGACTTGGAATTTTGGTCAAACCTTTGCGTGCAAGGCCTTTTCTCAGACACTGTATAAGCTGTTGCTTTGAAACTTCCCACACTTATTTAGGGTCATTATATGACCCTGTATGTCAAGTTCCATAACTCTGGAAGGGATTTTGACCGATTTGTGCCCCTTTTTGGACTTAGAATTTTGGTCAAACCTTTGCGTGCAAGGCCTTTTCTCAGACACTGTGTATGCTGTTGCTTTGAAAATCCACACACTTATTCAGGGTCATTAGATGACCTTGTATGTCAAGTCCCTAACTCTGGAATGGTTTTTGACTGAATTGTGCCCGTTTTTGGAATTAGAATTTTGGTCAAACCTTTGCGTGCAAGGCTTTTTCTCAGACACTGTGTATTGTGTTGCTTATCGTATATAAATAAATTTACAGATTTAAAATTGATTGGTTAACATTTGCATACAAGTATTGAAAAGGTGTTTTATCTTGCAATAGGTGATACTGTTTGACTTTACCTAATGCTATAACTGTTCTGAAGTAGGCCCTTATAGACGATGGCCCTGATAGGCGAGCTATATTGTCCTCCGACAACTCTTGTGTCTCAATGTTTTCAAAGGTCATCAAATTGATTCGCTTCCCATATTTATCAATATTGCCAGAGCAATTATGGATCATTGAGGCCATGTCATAGATTTATTTTCTTCTTTTTTTAGCACTTTACAACTGGACCTTTTAAATATCCTAGCCAAGAACTAGTTATTGCCATGAAATTTAGAACATACAAAAGTTGTTTTTTATGCAACCTGGCTTATTTGTTTTTTTCTTTTTTCAGAAGGAATAGTGAAACCATTACCTGAATATTCACAGAGATGATACTAACAGAACAATTAAACACAGACTATATTTAACTGCTGTCAGAATGTACAAACAATAGCATTTTTCTCTCTGACAAAAAGGGGACATCACTCTTGCCCTGTGGAATGGAAAGTTGAACAGAGTTGCATTTCTTGAATTGTGTGAGAAATTGGAAGGAACTCTCAATAAACAAACAAAAAACAAAAAGAGAGAGGATGTGTTATTTGATGAAGTCTGCCCTTATGTGATGTTATTCAAACTGTGGGGGTGGGTTTTTGTGTTATAATGTGACAGTGATACAGTGATTCCATAGATTTACAGGGATGTGGAAGAACACGGTGGACTATAGATGCGACGAGGCATCATTTTACTCTTTCACCTGATATGGTAATTTTAAAGACGTCTGATTTTTTTTAAAAACATCTGAGTAAAACATTTTTACTATCTTGAAATTTAGATGTATGATTTTGAAACTGATAGGAAAACATTGTGGGGAAAGGAAAAATTGCTTGTTTTGTTTCGAGCAATATTTCCTGGTCCAGCAATGTTTTCAAAAGTTGGTTGGTGAAGCACAGTACTGTCAAATGTTGTCTGTATTAGCTTTACCCTTTCCCACATACAAAAAATCTGCAGCGGAAGACTTTGAAAATGTCTACTCTAAAATATGGTAAATATCTATAATTGTAGGTATAATTACAGAAAAAGTTGAAAACATTTTGGCAAAAGGAGAAATTGCTCATTTTAAGCAAATTCTCCTTTTTATCACAATGTTTTCAAAAGTTGTCTGCTGCAGAAGTGTCAGAAAACGTCTGTATGTTAGGAAAGGTTTAAGAGTGCCCTGTTTACCTGATACGCCAATTTAAGTGAAAACATTGTTGAAAAGGGAGAATTTGTTGATGAACAATTTCAACTTTTCCTACAATGTTTTCAACTTTTGTCTAAAAATCATACTAATATATTATTATGAATAATTCTAGTGCTTTTTATTAGCCCTTTCCCACATAAAACAAATCTGCAGCAGACAACTTAGAAATCATGTAGGCAAAAATATGGAAATTCTCTATATTATAAAGAAAGTATAATTTTCATATTAAGCTGAAAATATAGTGGTAAAGATTGAAATTGCTCATCATGAGCAATTTCACCTTTTGCTACAATGTTTTCAAAATTCTTCTGCTGCAGTATGTGGGAAAGGGTTTAACGTGTTAGATACAGATAACTCTTGAAAAGTCATCTCCGGTAAAAGGTTTAACTCTTCGTCTGAAGCAGACGACTTTTAATAACATTGTGGGAAAATGAAATAATGCTCATATTGAGCACTTTGTCATATTTCACAGAATATACTGCCTTTACTATTATTAAACTTCGATGTTTTCAATTTGGCAAAGTATCATATCAGGTATAGGATTATGTTGATCTTCTTGACCCTTTCCCTCATGTATACGCTTTCTGACGCCTCTGCAGCAGACGGCTTTTTCGAAAATCATAGTGACAAAAGAAGAAATTGTTCAAAACGAGCAATTTCTCCTTTTGCCACAATGTTTTCCACTTTCTGTCATAGCTTATCCATTTAATTATAGAGATTTTCTATTTTTTGTCAAAATATGTTTGAATTCGTCTGCTGCAGATTTGTCGTATGAGGGAAAGGGTTAACCCTTTCCCACATACAACAAATCCGCAGCAGATGACTTTGATTACGTTTAGTCAAAACTAGTGTTGGGACGATGATCGATTATAATCGAAAGTTGATCAGATATGAATCACGTTAGCGATAATCGATTGCAATTTACCACAATCGATTATCAATCGGTTCACCTTTTTTGCTTCATTTATGTTTGATTAATATTCGCTTCCACAAGGGAGATTACTCTCGTGGGCTAGCATGTAAAAACAACAACTTGAAATCGAAACAAAGTGTTTTTTTGGCAATAAAGTGATACAACCTAGTAAAGACAAGACATTAAGCCAGTATATTTTTTATCAAACATAAATAATAAGAAGCATTGCGAACATTAAAGCTTGTTAAATACAATACTGTATGAACCGATTATATAATCGATGTCTAATCGAATGAGGCAAAGTGATTGTAACCGATAATCGATTGTAAAAATGGAACCGATGGCCCAACACTAGTCAAAACTATGAAAACTCTCTGTAGATGAAAATGCTATTATTGAATATTAGTTTGAAATATACGGCAAATGGAGAATGTTTTCAAAAAGCTGCTGTTTGACAACAACCTGTATATGTGGGAAAGGGTTAATAGAAAAACTATAAGAGCTGCATAAGGGGAAATGTGAGAGCAGTGAGGTTACATTTCTAGCTTTTTGTCAGAAATTACAGTTTTGGCCCTTCTGGATTTAAGGCCTTTAGTGCGGGTCTCTGAGGGTATCTGGTGGCACTGTGAATATGCGCACAGGCTCTTCTCAGTGGATCTAGATCCCATTCGCCCCCGACATGGCGATATTGTAACAAATTAATGTATCGTATTACACAGACTAACTACATGGTTGTGCAACATTTTGTTATTTTTGTATTTGTACAAATTATATAATGATGATATGTGTATATGTGTATATGTTCAGAAAGCTACATGTTAAGTATGGTTATTTGTTTCACCTGTTGTTCTACTACTGATTGCCAATTTAAAGTTCTATTATTATAACCCTTTTCCAAAATACAGATGCATCTGCAAGGAGGCAAATTTTGAAAATGATTATGCAAAAGTGGAAATTGGTCATAATGAGCAATTTCTCGTTTCCAAACAATATCTTTTGAATAAACTTTCCCCTGTTTTTGAAGTTGTATGTTGCAGAATTGTTGTATGTAGGAAATGAAATAATACATATTAATGAATATTAATTAAAAGTTTGGATAATCTTAACACAAGAATTAAAGTATTGTGTGAATACCTTAGAGCAACTTCTAGATGCAGACAAACAAATTTCATGGACATTTTGATAGAAAAAAGCAGAAATTGTTTCCAATTTATGTCTAATCTACATATCAAAAATTGAGGTCCAGTTTTTGAAGCAGATATGAAATGTTTTGAAAAATTATTTTTGAGTAATTTCTCTTTTTTTCAATCATTGTATTCAAAAGTCTATGGCTAACCCTTCCCCACATACAACAAATCTGCAGCAGACGACTTTGAAATCATGTTGGCAAATATATGAAACGCCTCTATAATTAAAAGTATAATTGTTGAATGAAGTTAAAAACATTGTGGCAAAAGGAGAAATTGCTTGTTTTGAGCAATTTCTCTTTTTGCCAAAAGGTTTTCAAAAGCTGTCTACTGCAGAGGCATCAGTAAGCGTCTATATGAGGGAAAGGGGATTAAGGTATTAAAATTCAGTGAGTATTGGCGAAAAGTTAAACATCTGTTTTACTTGGTCTGCCAGTATGTTGTGTTAACCCTTTCCAACAAACAACAAATCTGCAGCTGACAACAGCTGGACAACAAATAAGGAAACTCTACGTGAATTAAAGTGTAATTATTGAACAGAGTTGAAAACATTGTGGCAAAAGGAGAAATTCCTCATTATAAATAAGCATATTCTCCTTTTTCCAATTTGTTTTCATAAGTCGTCTGGTGCTGATGCATCAAAATGTATTTGCATGTTGGAAAGGTTAGAAAAGTGATTTTTTTTTTTGTCAGATGCTTTATTTGTGCCAAAAATAAACATGAACAAGTTTGTACACCAGTCCTTTTCTGGACTGAAAATTGCAACTTCAAAACTGAATAATATATATAGCACATTATTTACAGTCGACAGGTATGAGGACGACATTCAAATCTTAACAATTTCCAACAAACAGCAAATCTGCAGAAGACAACATCTAACCGAATATATTGAAAATCAATTTAAATCGAAGTATAAAATATATATTAAATACAGTTGAAAACAGTGTTGCAAGAAATAGAATTCCTCAATAAGTTTTCAAAAGGAGTCTGCTGCAGATTATGTGAAATAATTGACTGAAAAAAATATTGAAAACGGCATTCAATCAATTTTTTTGAAATTGTGTCAAAAGGAGAAAATACTCATAATAAGCAATTCCATTTGCCACAATAGTTTCGCATAAACGATTCTAATATTTCAAGACAACTTTTGAACAATTTTTAAAACTTTGACAACAGTATTGAACTGTTTTTAAATCTTTGACTATAGTATCTATAATCTGGAGTTCAGCAACGTTGATTGTATGACTTGATTGTAAAATGACTATAGTATCTATAATCTGGAGTTCAGCAACGTTGATTGTATGACTTGATTGTAAAATGACTAGTATCTATAATCTGGAGTTCAGCAACGTTGATTGTATGACTTGATTGTAAAATGACTATAGTATCTATAATCTGGAGTTCAGCACCTTTGATTGTAAAAAGAGAAGATACTGATCAGATGGCACAGGCTCATCTTGATATTCACTGGTCTGGAATTCCCTTGTGTAAGTTTGCAGAGCCCTGGTAGCTCAGTCAGTAGCAACTCTGGCTGTCAATCCAGGGGTAGTGAAAGTCCTGGTAGCTCAATCAGTAGCAACTCTGGCTGTCAATCCAAGGGTAGTAAACCCCATGAGATTGGCCAACATTCTTTTCCAAAAGCCAAGAAAACACATGGGGTAGTAGGTGAACATGCTGCAGTGATATGACTGAATTTCTTTTGAAAACGGTGTTAATCCCATCTCACTATAACCAATTATATCATCTAATGTCAGTTTTCATCAGTATAGCTCATATATTTTTGCATCCTTTTAATTAATGAAAGCGTCAGAAAGTGTCTATATGTGGGAAAAGGACCATGCTGCTGATTACTAAATAGTTCTTTAACCCTTTCCCTCATCTGGCAATTCTGCAGCAGACGACTTTGAACGTATTTTGTCAAAAAATAGAAAATCTCCATAATTGAATGGATAACCTATGACAAAAAGTGGAAAACATTGTGGCAAAAGGAGAAATTGCACGTTTTGCGCAATTTCTTCTTTTGTCACTATGTTTTCAAAAAGCCGTCTGCTACAGAGGCGTCAGAAGGCGTCTTTATGAGGGAAAGGGTTAAGACATCAGAAAATGCATCAATACATCTGAAGTTGACTGCTAGCACAAAGTCACCGGAGAAAAGTGTGAGATTAATGATGTCCTGAACTTCGGATAATCACAACTACAAAGATAGATTGCTTAACAATACAACAAACTTGCAGCATAAGACTTTTGAATAAAAGAATATTAAAAGTCTTCAGTTGAAAGTTAAGTTTTGAAATAAAGTTGAAAACACTGTGTGGCAAAACATAGAAATTGCTGATGATAAACGATTCCACTATTTGCCACAATGTTTCAAGTCATCTCGAGGGCTTGGCGTGAAACGGTTGTAACTAAAAACCTATTTTGAAAACCCTGGTTTAGGGGCCATTTTGACCCCTTTGTAAACAATGCAAATTTAGGTGCCATTGCTCAGAACGAGCAATGGCACCTAAATTTCCATTGTTTACCAAGAAAAATGATTTAACGCTTTTAAAGACGTTATGGCTAGGTGATTAACCTTGGTAAAAAAATACCAATTTTAGTTACAACCGTTTCACGCCAAGCCCTCGTCTGCTACAGATTTTTTTTATACACGGGAAAGTGTTTCGAGGGCTTGGCGTGAAACAGTTGTATCTAAAATTGGTATTTTTTTACCAAGGTTAATCACCTCACCATAAAGTCTTTATAAGCGTTAAATCACTTTTCTTGGTAAACAATGTAAATTTAGGTGCCATTGCTCGTTCTGAGCAATGGCACCTAAATTTGCATTGTTTACAAAAGGGTCAAAATTGCCCCTAAACCAGGGTTTTCAAAATAGGTTTTAAGTTACAACCGTTTCACGCCAAGCCCTCGGTTTGTAAGTAAAACCTTGATATTACAAGGACAATCGTATCTCAAGATGTTAGATATCTTTCCATCCCTAACCACGAAAAAGAGATATTTGCACTCGTGACAATATCTCTTTTTTTGTGCTCACTCTGTGAAAAATATAATATTATTATCTCCATCCTACACCAACCCAACAATTATCCTCTATTTATTGGGCAAAGTGATTTTGTCATAGCTGTCCGTGTATCTAGAATCTTGCATATTGTAAGAGTTTATGAAATGAATTGGTAACTGTGATTATTCATTATTTGTTTACAACCAATCCTACTTTTTCTCTGTTGGTACAAATCTAGTGGGCTTGTCGTGAACAATTTATAAATTAACGACTTTGTGCATAGAACTTCATCTACCATTCCGAGGGCTTGGTGTGAAGGGGTTGTGATTAAAAAAACCTATTTTGAAAACACTGGTTTAGGGGCAATTTTGACCCTTTGTGAACAATGCAAATTTAGGTGCCATTGCTCAAAATGAGCAATGGTACCTTTTCCATTGTTTACCAAGTAAAATGATTTAACGCTTTTAAAGACTTTATGGCGAGGTGATTAACCTTGGTAAAAAAATACCGATTTTAGTTACAACCGTTTCATGCCAAGCCCTGGCATAACTATTATATTTATTATTAAATTTTGTGAGTATTCTCCCTTTAACTTAAACCTTTCCTTATCAAAACAAGTCGTCTGGGGGGATAAGATAACATTGCAAATATCTACAAATGAAAAATAAAATGGATTTAAAAAACATTTTGGGAATATTATAAATTGCTCATTGTTTTCAAAAGGCATCTGCATGTAGAGCAAGGTTATTTATTATTTCAAATTCATCTGCTGCAGATTTTTCTATGTGGGTATGGGTACAATAAGATAAATTTAATCGATCTTGAAGCAGCTAAAATGTACCAATGGATTAATAGAAGAATTGATTGTATGTTATTTCCATTGTTATTTATTTATTGTAAACAGTTTTTTCTTTCCCTTTTATAGTGCATTTGTTGATGTTAGAAACAAAATTCCTTATTTCTGAGTGTAAAAAAAATCTCGTTTATTTTGTATGGTTTTTTTTTGTGCTGATAATGTACATGTATTATTGTTTGTTCAATTATTGAGAGATAAATGAACATAATCATGAATATAATAATTGTTCTCATCTACCCAAATATTGATCTATTATGGAGTCAGCTGCTTAGAAAACTTATGAGAAAAATCGTGAACCATCGGCATAATTCAAAGTATTGTTTCATGCAGAACTGAAAGCTTTGTGGGAAGAGAAGAAATTGTATAGTTTTAAGTAATTTATTCTTTTCCAACAATATTTGAAAAAAAGTGGTTTGGACGTGTTTCTAAAATCAATTGTATCAGGTAAAGAGGTTGATTGCATCGAGGGCTTTGTGTGAAACAGTTGTAACTAAAAACCTATTTTTACCCCTTTGTAAACAATGGAAATTTAGGTGCCATTGCTCAGAACGAGCAATAGTACCTAAATTTCCATTGTTTACCAAGACAAATGATCTAATGCTTATAAAGACTTTATGGCGAGGTGATTAACCTTGGTAAAAAAAATCCAATTTTAGTTACAACCATTTCACGCCAAGTCCATGGCATCTTATTACATAAATATGTTCCTAATTGCAAAATATTTTTTATTCGTTGGCTTTGCAATTAACCCTTTACCCCATGCAGAAGTATTTTGGTGTATCTTCAACAAATATCTTATGCAAAACATTGTGGCAAAAGAAGAATATGTTTATGATGAACAATTTCTCCCTATGCCTAAATGTTTTCAACTTATATTTATATAGATTTTTTCACATGTTTGCTTTTCAATGTCTCCTGCTGCAGATGTGTTGCATGGGGAAAATGATTTAATATGTTCTTCACCGTTCCTCTCATACAGATAAGTTTTGTTGCATTTGCAGCAGACGATTTTTGAAAACGTTTCGGTGAATGAAGAAATTGTTCATGATGGGCAATTTTTCCTTTTACCACTTTGTTTTATAGAACTCTTTCCAATATATATTATTTCATGTATTGAGATTTCAAATAGTAATGCTTAGATGTTTTCGAAGTCGTCTACTGCAGATATGTTGTATATGGGAAAGGGTTAAAGGAATAGTCTGTTTAGTTTCAAAGTACTCTTGACTAATGGATCATTCACAGAGTCCCTGTTTACTATGAATACACAGAATTTACACTTAATCTACCAATTGAATTATTATACACATAAACTTATATATATATAACATGTATATAGTTATAATGCGATATTTTCCTGACTATAAATGTACAAAAATCAGAAGGTATGTTTGTGTTAAAATGCAATTTTTAGGATTAAAATTATACAAAATTTGAATCATAAAAGTTGACCTTTTTATGAATCAAAATTCAATAAATTTTAATTCTGAAACAATGATTCCTTTTTTCATAGTCTGAATACATGGCAATATAAAGAAAACTCTACTATGACAGTTTCCTAGTGGCTTGTTGTTTGTTTCCATACCTCAATCTTCTTGGTATTTCGGTCCAATTCGGTTAATAATTAATGCTTTCCCACACATTACAATCTGAAAAGACAACTTTGAAAACAGAAAGGTAAAACTAAGAAAAATCTCTCTAAATAAAATTATAATAATTGAATAGAGTTGAAAACATTGAGGCAAAAGTCGTCTGCTGTAGAGGCGTCAGAAAGGGTTAAAGAAAATCAGCGTATGCGGACGTATTTATAGCGTCCCTGGGAAAATAAACTTCAGAAATAATTGCAAAGCATCATGAAATAGGGAGAGATATTGTCTTTGCAGTCTGCCTGTCTATCCGTCTGTATATAAGTCTGCGGTCAAAGATTATACAAATCTCCAAAAGCATTTGAGCTGTGGTTGAGTGCGCCTGGGTTTTATATTCACAGAACACCCCACCACCCACTACAGCTGAGTTATAGCCCTTTATTTTGATAAAAAGTTTGGAAAATATATATTGCAGATATCCCAAAGGTATAGTGATGAACTACATGAATGCATGTTAATATATTCAGGTTTGTTTTTTGTAACTCACCTTAGCGCGAAGTGCTCAAGGCGAGTTATTGTGATTGCGCTTCAGTGGCGTCTGGCATGGGTCATACGATCACCAACATCTTCTCAGTAACCAGTGCGCCATTTAAGATGAAACTTCATATGAAGCATCGCCTTAATGTCTTCTCCTGAATTACTTCAACAAATAAGAATCCATGCTCATTTTTGGTTTCCATGGCAACAGAAAGAAAAACACTTTAAAAATTATTTCTGCCAAAACTGGTTTTTCAAGCCATGTTGATCTTGTCGAGGCTGTTTTGCCTTAAAAGGATTTGGTGAAAACTTTAACAAATCTTCTCAGTCGAAAGTATCTGGCCTATTTTCAAACAATTTGGTAAAAATGTTCATTGGTTAACCATCTTTGATATACCTTCAAGCAATGTTGATTGGTAATGAAACATGGCCACCAGGGGTTTCTTAGGTGACCTTCTTTCCGATTCCTTCAAACCATGTTGACTGATAGAAAAGGCTGTTTTGCCTTTTATGGTTATAATGATTTGATTGTTGCCTATTTCAGTGGAGCGATACTTAGGCCATCTTGGATTTCTTGTTTTTTCCCCGAAAATATCCGATTTTAAAAATTGACATTGTACCTAAGTATCTCCCCAGTTGCTGTCATGTTAGAGAACCCTTATGCAAGGCACACTTCCTAGCCTAATACTGTTGTTATGCCCCCGGAATCACCGATTCGGTGGGCATCTAGTTTTTGGCCTGTCTGTCTGTCTGTCGAAAAAAACATTAACATTGACCACTACTTTTGAACCATAACAGGTACGGCTACCATATTTTTACATGTGTATTCCTTGTGACATTGACCTTGACCTTTGACCTAGATGTTGCCATTCGGGGGCATCAGTGTTTCACAAACACATCTTGTTTTGAATAAGTGAACCGTCACCGTGATAACTTAAATAATGTTAAAAACGGCCTAAATCTCAAAAGAATTAGTCGTGTCTTCGGTCTGGTCTAATCACGTAGCTCCGTTGTACCCAGTTGTAGAGATTCAGTTCACATGTGAAGAATACATGTGCTTTCACTTCGACCGAGAAGACGAAGCAATGCGACGTGTGCACATGTTTACTTTGAATGCTGACTCGGGACAGGCAGACTCTACAGGTATTTGTATGTTGACCCTACCCCACTCGTATGTGTATTTTGACACATGTGCAGTATATGGCAGTTGAAAACAGTGTGGCAATTTGAGACATTGCTCAATTTGGTACATTTCTTATACGGTATACCTCGCTCTTTCTTCTAAATTTGAACCACGTTCTTGGAACAGTTTAGATCAAGATAAGCCTGTACATCCACATAAGTCTTATCTTGATCTACATCTCACACACACTACTTGCATCATCTTGTTAGGAGACTGACAACTTGTGTACATTGAGAAGATGGACAGTCGGGTATGAAGCTACATCATTCTGCAATGCAAACTTTTAGCTTTTTGTCATGCACTTGTTCATAACTTTAGACTAAACTAATTTATTTTACATCGATTGCGAAACAAACTTTCAGCTTATATTAGTCACGCTTGATGTTTGCTTCCTGAAGACTTGACCAGAACTTTCGCAGTTTGTGTGGAAAAATCATCACGAGATTCGAAATCGGGACCTTTGGTACGAGAGGCCGACGCTCTACATCTGCACCAGCGTCTTCCATTTGAAACCGCAGATAAATAAAGAGTATGTGCCTGCCTCTTCTTACCTGAAAGGACTTCAAACATAAGCGGTCGGTGTTGGGGTAGATCCACCTATGCATACTCTCGACCTGATCAGTAGATGCACTGTTCGGCATCTAATCAGTTAACTTTCCTTGAATGTACGTAAAGAGCCAAGCAACTGATTGATTTAGTCAACTATGATACATGGACCAGTATGGAACTAACTGCTCAAGAGGTAAATGTCCAATGCTTTCATGGGGGACATTCGTTTAAGTATTTAACACTGACCATTGGCGTGTAAACAAAGCTTGGACCACAATTATGTTGTTGACTCACTAAATTTTAATTGAAATAGTTTTGCTAGCACATCTTTTATCAGATAATAAACCAACCATAAATGAAGTCAACAGAATGGCCTTTACGATCCGGTGGTTACTGGTTATTTTCATGTCTTAATCCCTTGTTTGACATCATACTGGATGTGGGAACTGAAGTAATCTCGGTGTTGTGTGTACTCATGAAAATCGGCTCACTCAAGCAATTCTATAAACGATTTCGAAAACATAGTCAATATGGAAAATCTCTTTAAATGAGTGTATAACTGTCAAATAGATTTGAAAACATGGTGGCAAAAGGAGAAAATGCTTATTATGAGCAATTTCTCACATTGTCACTGTTTTTAAATGTCTGCTGCAGAGGCGCCAGAAAACGTATGTATGTGGGAAATTAGATAAATCCGCGTATTCCCACAATAAGGCCCAACATATTTGACCTCCAATCTTTATGATTATTTGAAACGCACTATAATTGTCGCGATTAGTTATAAAGCAATGTAAAACCTAATTTATTTCATTATTTATAGTTCACATAACACAATTTATTTCATTATTTATAGTTCACATAACACATCATTTATTTCATTAATACATGAGATATTGTGGGACAAAGACCAGTTTTTATGTAGAAACATCAAGTCATATAACTGAGTTGAGAGTCAAATCTTTAATTCTGAAGAACTCGTTCATTTGGTCATTCTTTAAGGTCATGCAGAAGCTTCATTTACACTAAAGGACAAGTTTAATCCTCATAGTTTAGGTTCATGCATACTTTCGCCAAACATTTCAAAAGCAATCTGTTGGGAAGTAAGTTTTTCAACTTTGAGAAACTCTTTTATGAGAACAAAGTTTTTAAGATCCTGTAAAATCTTCATAAACAAAGAAAAGAACCAGCTTTCTTCTTTTAGTTTAGGCCCTTAGACTCGTATATACATTGTACTATTACCAGACTTTTCAAGACAATCTGCGAATTAACCCTTTCCCTCATATATACGCTCTCTGACGCCTCTGCAGCAGACGGCTTTTTGAAAACATAGTGACAAAAGAAGAAATTGCTCAAAACGAGCAATTTCTCCTTTTGCCACAATGTTTTCAACTTTTAGGCATAGGTTATCCATTCAATTATAGAGATTTTCCATTTTTTGACAAAATATGTTCAAAGTCGTCTGCTGCAGAAATGTCGTATGAGGGAAAGGGTTAAGTCTTTCAACTCTGAGGAACTCATTATAAATAAAATATCTGTAAGATCCTGTAGAACCTTCATAATCAAAAAACTAGTTTCTCGTGGACGCATGCATACTTTCGTCAAACATTTCAAAGCAATCCGTTGTGTGAAGTAAGTCTTCATCTTTGAGGAACTCGTTCGTGAGAACAAAGTCTTTAAGATCATGCAGATATGTCATAAACAAAGCAACTCCAGCTTTCTCCTTTAGTTTATGCCCTTGAACTTGTAAATACATCACCAAACATTTCAAGACAATCCTCGAATTTTAAAAGTCTTCCACTCTGGGAAACTCTCTCTACAGAAACATAGTCTGTAAGTTCCTGCAGAACCTTCATAAGCACAGACTAGTTAGTAGTAAGGCCCCCTGGACGCATGCATACTAACGCCCAACATTTCAAAGCAATCTGTTGCGAAGTTAGTCTTCAATTTTGAGGAACTCTTTCATGAGAATAAAGTCCGTAATGTCCTGTGGAACCTTCATAAACTCCAGAAACTGGTGTAGTCTAAATCCCGGTTGGGATCGTCTAACAACCTCTCGACACCTCGACTGTAAGTTTTTAGGATTATGCTGGACGTACATCCCGTCTCGACCACAACCAATGGTGGCTGCGAGATCTCGCCATACCGCTTTGAGCGCGTACATTGTCGGATGCGGCTTTTTAGTGTCGTCAAATTTTACATTATATCCACAGTCCAAAAGAAGCGGGGCTATCGACTGTAACATGTCTACACCATTTCTGTTTCCGTTAGTAGTACCCGAACTGGTTCCGGCGTACGCAGGTTTGTTTTCGTCCTCGATGGCGCGCTGAAGTTGGTCACGTGCTATGGCGTGCACCAATGTCGACTTGCCGGATTTGTCACAGACCTCTAATATTGGGTTGAAATAAAGAAGTTCTCTAATGACGTCAGGATCTGCAAAGTGATCTTTCGAAACCGCGCAAAGCAACGGCGTTTCTTGTTTTTTATTTCTCGCGTTAACATTTGATCCAGTTTTCAAAATTTCATGTACGAAGCGGCGGCTAAGTTTGGCTTTAACCGCCACATGTAGTATGGTGTCGTCGTCATTTCCGTGCGAGTGACGCTTGTGGTCTGCATAGCGTTGAAGTTTAACCTGATCCTGTTGAAGCTCGAACTTGCTCGCCATACCTAGTAGAAGATTACACGGCACAGTGTTCTTGATAGTCTTTGATTTGCGTTTGAGTCCGAATTTTCGAAGTATTTCTGAAAAAGAGAAAGAAAACGTACCCATTTAGCAAAAGGTTATTCATTAGAAACAAGCATGTTCAACTTTAATTAAACACGTAATGTATCAATTATCAGTTAAA
Organism: Serripes groenlandicus; assembly: GCA_031761405.1. Lineage (NCBI taxonomy): Eukaryota > Metazoa > Mollusca > Bivalvia > Cardiida > Cardiidae > Serripes > Serripes groenlandicus. The sequence continues at coordinate 256,343 of JASEVX010000090.1, forward strand.
TTCTACATTAAACAAACAAGGGATGTAGTTAGTGTATAAACGCCTCAAATTTACAAACGTTCGATTTTTCTTGTTTTATCACTACGGGTAGGAACATTTAAAGGTTACTCGCCATTTAAATCTCATCATGAAAAAATAGGCAAAGGATTTTTAGTTCGTCCGTTTTCGAAGTAAAATGTCGGGGTATAGACATACCTTTTGGGTCGTCACAAAACTTTATCATTACCTCATAACTCAAAAACCGTTCAACATTGTTGAATGAAACTTTGTACACATATTCCTAGGAACAATACACATGTCTATTTCAAGTAAAATAACGTTTTCTTGAATAATTATTCAGTAATGCCCCTTTATCAGACGAGCGTTGGCGTTCGCTTGCGGCGCTTTTGTTCTCATTTATTTTGTTGTATCCAATTAATTGACTATTTTCAAAGAAAGGTCAGGCATTATCAAATACCATGAAATATAAATGAAGGCTGGCTGACAATAGGTTACATATAATGACGTATTATCGAATTTGATTTATACGACCACAATGACTCGCTCTGTGCAGACAATGTGTTGACATAAACAAATCTGACAAGTGGTGATGAAGGTCATTTTAATTAGTATGTGATGTGACAGTTCGGTTGTGTAAAAATGTCATTAAAAGCAACCTCAATCTGTCAGCTGTTCATGATTAATAGAATATTTACACAGTAGTTAACAGCTCATTCTTCGCGATGACCGGTTCACCAACGATTGACTTCCGGTTTATCTATGTATTCATGGGCGATGTTCATGAGAGTCATGGATGAAACATAACGATGCAAACGATTTTGAGGCGTCTCTAGCAGACGACAATTGGAAACAATGTGGCAACGGTAAAAATTGCACAACATGAGCGTTTTGTCACAAAGTTTTCTCACTCAATGTGTTGAGTTTATGAGAGTCGTATTTAATCCAAAAGTAATGCAATGTAGAATATTTATTGATTGATTTATTGCAGATAAACGCAATTTTCAACATTTTTACAGTTACTCCACACAGTGTTCCTCTCAGGTAACTGACTATCTGCTCTCAAAGTCTTTTAAGCTAATTTGTGAAAAACGATTGACGCTAAAATGTGTTAACATGGTCAGGTAAAACCATCAGCTCAACCACACACACACAAGTTAATGAGTGTCAGGAAATCCGCCATAGTCTAGTGGTAAAGCGTACGGGATTTGGAACCTGGCGCCGAACCCGAGTCTCGGCATGACGGTCATTGGGCAAGGCACATTTTCTAGCCTAGTACTGGTTTGTTAACCCAGGGATCATGAACTGTCGCCGTGATAAACACCCCAATAAAACAAAAATAAATAAAAAAGTTAATGAATATCACTATATTAAGAGAATGGTTAGATGTTTTATTATATAAAGACCGATTTTTAAAGAAATACGATCTCGGAAACCGTTGAATGTTTCGATGAAATTAATGTTCAAGAAATTTGACCCCAGAATACTTTGTATGTTTCGATGAAAATTTATGTTAACGATGTATGTTCTCGCAAACATTTGCACGTTTCAGAGGAAAATAATATTAAATATATTTGATTCCAGAGACCAGGGCATGTTTCGGTAAAAGTAAATGGTAAAGACATTTGGCATTAGAAACGCTGTTCGTGTTTCAGTGCATGTTTATGTTGAAGAAACTTAACCTCAGAAACCAGTGCATGCTTAGGTGAAGGTTTATTACTTTTAAGACCTATTTTGCTGACAAGGTTATTCGACGTGATATGACCGGTTCATCCCATCATAAACTTCCCGTGTACACAAATGTACTTATATTCATACGCGACCAGCTGATGAAGTCGTGGCTTGTCTTTTGACTGATTAACAGTTTAAATCTAACAGTTTGTATGAGCCACGCTATGCGAAATAAGGTCTTATTGTATTTGCGTGTCGACATCACATAGCGGTGTACGGGTACTTAACCACTAAGGAAGACCATAACGCCTGCCCACCTACAACAAATATGCAGCAGACGGCTGTTAATATATCTAGGCAAATAATATTAAATAAATTAAAAAAAAGTTAAAAAAATTAAAAAGTCCTCTGCTAAGGATGCGTCAATATACGTCTGCATGTGGAACATACCCTAAATTATTCGATATCAGAATGTATATATAATGATGCTTTACATGTAAGTGGACGGAGAAAGCTCTGGTGTGACTGTTACGGGTTAGCAATTATATGTACGTATCATTTACAGTATCAGTGCTTAAATATAAGGACTTTATCATCAGTACTTAAATTTCAGCACTTAATCATCAGTACTTAAATATCAGTACTTAAATATCGAGAATTCGAACTCGGCCCATAGATTCATTCCTATCATTGACAAACGGCATTGTGGCTAGCGTCATTCGTTTATAAAAAAAAAATGGGCTAATATTGTCTATGGGACGGTAGCTAGTCGCACGTGAAGCATGTTGCGTGTAGTACTGTATCGAATTCCGAATGAATGCTGATAAAGAGGACTGTTTCGGACCCTATCCCACGTGAAAGGGGGATTACTTTTAACCGCATCACTCAACCGAAACATGATTCACTACCCATAGATCGGGTATAATAGTGATATCCGAGGTCTGCATCGAGTTTACCTTGAGACTGACTATAATTTACACACAGTTAAATAGTTACCTGCACATTCGGTGAATCCAAGACAAACGGACATATCCAGTAAATTGTAGTTCTGCATTTCGGGTGATTTGTCGGCGCGGTTTTCCAACAGTAACTTTACAACTTCCGGTTGATTTTCCAACACTGCGCATGTCAGGGGTGTGTAGAAACCTTTTCCATCGACGGGCGAACCGTTCTGCACCAACACGTTAACGACACCGACGTTACGTGTCAAAATGGCGGGCATCAGAAGTTCTCGGGTCACATAGTGAGGATGCTGAATCGCGTACACTTTGAAATCTTTTCTAAACCGTTTAAAAATACTTTCAAATACATCTGTGCATTTAGACGTGCCACTCTTCATTATATCTATAGTCGGCCGCACACCACAGAGTAACAAAATTTCAGTAGCGTCAAAGGAATCAAATTCCACGGCTTCCCCCAACGCTCGCTCCATAGCCCCTTCACTAATGAACCCAGTCTCAACCAAGTCTTGCATGGTGTCAAGGTCGTCTACCTTAATACATAGACCGAGCAGAGAGAGCTTTCGTAACTCCAGTGTACTGTGTATACCGTGCGAGTCATACACGATCGAGGCTTGGTTGAAAACACCTGTCCTGTTGCACAGATACGTCTCCGGCCGAAGTATAATCTGCTTCAAGTAGCACATCTTGTTCTTCAGAATCGCCAGATGTAGTGGTGACAACTGAAACTTCCCAAGTTGTTCCATTGAGATCTTGGACTTCTTCAACAAGAAGGCGAACAAGTTACCGTTACCGACGGCTGCTGCGGCATGAATGAGACTAGTCTGAGTTTGACCTTTGACCTCCCCGATTTCCTCACTCAGAGATTGCAGACTGCTTGACGATCTTCGACTGAGCCCCGTTAGACCTCGATTTGACTCTCCGAGCTCGAGCGACTTAAGGCTGCTACTCGATCGTCTTTTAGTGAGTCTTCTGTTTTCTGGTCTGTTGTTGTTGGAGATATCGAAGTCCACAGAATGGCGGCGAAGGTTTAGTACAGATTTACCAAACTGTAAGTACGGTCTCGAGGGCGATATCGGACTGCTGTCTGTGTCGGGGGAATACAGTGCGTGTCGACAATGACCACGCATCACGTTCTTAGCTACTTGACTAAAACTTTCAAAGTCAAACCCAGTCTCGTTGTCAGTGATGTAGGTCATGTATTCATGCTCGTAATGACAGCGACACTCGTGCTCTAATCTTGAACCATTTTCTCTGTAGGTGAAGGTCAAATATGTGTTTGCGAGGTGTGGGGAATGCCTGAATGCGTCCGATATAGCTGTCTGCGCACTCGGGTGTTTTGCAACGATTAACCGAAGTAGATCCAGCAGACACTCCTCGTCCGACATGCCATGGCGGAAATGTGACGTCATAGCTGAACCGCTGTCCGTTAAATATATTCTGCGTTTACCTGAAAATAAATTAAAATGTTGTTGTTTCGTATTTAATTAACAGTTTCAGTTGCTTGGTAAATCATGTCGACTCGTCATTTAACGGGAATAGACCTCAGTAAACATATAATGCAATCCTAACGAATAATTAAAGCTGAAAGTTGTCTCCAATGCGTTCAATGAAGACTAGTCTCTGTGCTGCATTTTTATGCTAAACAACCTGATTAGTCAGAAGCAATTTCGTTCTCGACATCCATAATTCTTTTTTGATGGATAGAGTTAACTAAATGTTATAGAGAACGTGTTCAGAGTCTAAAGAGTGTAAGGCTACTCTTTTCCATAAAGGCAGCTAAACACATACATTATATGCAGAGGCAGTTTAACACATATGCAGAGGCAGTTAACACATATGCAGCAGATGGCTTTTATCACAACGTGTTCAATTCCATTCAATACTAAATCTGAGTTTTTAGAGATGCTTTAATTCCTCGTTGTATGTGGGGACGGATTAAAGGCTCTGTCACACACAACCGATGTACCTCGCCGGGACTCAACCGGCGCACTCAATTAACAACGGTGAGAAAATCGGCGGCGCTCCGTCGAGAAAGCGCTTGAAAAATCACAATTGGCTGTATCAATACCGATGTAGTACTGTATCACATCGCTAAGAGCGGTAGTATATCGTAAGTACATCGGCAAGACTACGGTTTCACATATGTACAATTACAATGCACATTGATGCTACCGGAGAGCCGTCGATCTATAACGGGAGGCTAATGGTGCTCTACCGACATTAACGGTGCTCTACCGACATTAACGATGCCATACCGGAGTAGTGCCGTTATAATTCCGTTGCTCGTTCCGGCAGCGCAACGGCAGACATTTTTGAGCATGTTCAAACATTTATACCGTCGCCTGCCGTTGCTAATTTTCTCGCCAATGTTCTGACGATGTCCTGACGAGGTACTACCGTTCTAACGATGTGATACCGCTGCGCTGCTGATCTAGTACCGATCCCCGAAAATTGCTAAATTTGTGCCCCGGTATTGCTCCGGCGAGCCAAATCGGCTAAGTGTGACAGGCCCTTAAAGCGACTGAAATCCAGATGGCACGAAAAAAAAAAAAACTTGAATTCGCCCTAAATGTTATTCTTTATGTTATCCAAGTAAAACCAGGATAGAAAATGTATCGTTTTTTATCAATAAAGTGAACTTGAGTCGTTTTCAATTGTCTCGATGAAGGGGTTTTCTATTTAAAAATACTTACCCCGTTACTGACAGGGTAGAATTTGCGATGGAAAAAGTATCGAAAACAAGAAAATCTCACCGATTATAGGGGTATGTTATATGTCAGTTATCATATTTTAATGCCCCAAATACAAAAATAACACTTATTTAACCTTTTTTTTTTCGACAATTGGCTATCTGGAGTTCAGTCGCTTTAAACGTGAATAAATATCTACATGTACTGGGAAGTTATATATCATGATTTACTACCTAAAACATTGTTCTATTTAATGAACGACATTACAAACGAAACATGACGGACTTATTTAAATTAGCATTATTCACAAAATGTCGAAATAAATAATGAAACTTTTGAATAAATATCTCTTTACTCATTGTATACATACAAAAGGAAGTATAACAACACATGAGTGAATGTTACATTTGGTATTGTAGCAAGTTGATTCAGTCAGTTTTGTGTATTTTCTGTTAGTTGTTATAAAAATATAACCTCGACATTTCAAATAATGCGGATTTGTCAAAGTCGAAGATGAAAGCACTACTTTCATAAAATAATTCAACTGAAAACATTTTTTTCATTCCCAAAAATAAAATAAATAATATAAGATAAAATAAAATATAATAAACCAAATTGACCCGACCGTTGTATATCAAACACAAATTAAGCCAGTTTCATGGCTTGCGCAATCCACGTACGAAAGGGCTATCGTAAGTTCGGACTTCAGTTCCACCAACCATACTTAGTGCTAAGTAACACTTAAATACCTAAAGGCATTTTCATCATTTTTGTTTTCCTAATACAAATGCCTGTATTTTATTTGTTTTCAAAGTTGTGTTAGTCAGCAAGATAATTTCGTGCAATTTCTCCTTTTGCCACAATGTTTTCCACTTTTTGTCATAGGTTATCCATTCAATTATGGAGATTTTCTATTTTTTGACAAAATACGTTCAAAGTCGTCTGCTGCAGAATTGCCGTATGAGGGAAAGGGTTAAACACATTCCACCATTCATCTTTTACAAAATATTAGGGAAACAAAAATGATAAAATTTGCTTTTAAGGATTTAAGTATTTAAGTATTAGGGCTACGTAAGGATGGTGGAATTGGACCCTGAACACTGAATTCTGTAGAAATGTATTCGAGTTTGTTTGAGACGGCAAACCGTACCTGTTGTCGAATAGTGCGCATAAATGACCACCTGTCGTTGAATTACGGGCTTCTAACATATTTCCATATTACCGTCTCCCCAGCAAAACAAACCTTAACACATTTGAAACAAGTATATATACATTTCAACTTGCGCAAAATCACAAAACAATGTCCCTTCAGATCCGATGGCCAATATGCATAGGCAGATATGAGCCGTTCCCTGAGAAAACCAACAAAATGGACTCTGCGTAAAGTATCGACCCGGACTAGCCTAAGCATGCCGCGCAGGCTATCCCGGACAGACACTTTTCGCCTCCTGTGGATTTTCTGTTTCATGAATCATTACTCTATACCTCTATCCCCCCTGAGACGGAATGTGTCAGACCGGATAAGCCTGCACGGACCTCGCAGGCTGATCTGGGTCGATACATTACGTAGAGTCCACAATGTTGGTTTTCTATTCGGACGGCTCATATGTTTCTGTATTTGTTATAATAACTAAGCTAAGGTTGAATTTCCAAGTGCTTAAAGTATCGACCCGGATGATGAGCCTAAACATGCCACGCAGGCTAACCCGAACAGACACTTTCCGCCTCCTGCGGATGTTCTGTTTCAGGAATAATAACTCTATACCTGTCTCCCCCTGCAATCCGCGCAGGCTAATCCAGGCCGATACTTTACAGGAATCATTACTCTGTACCTCTATCCCCCTGAGACGGAATGTGTCGGACCGGATAAACCTGCGCGGACCTCGCAGGCTGATCTGAGTCGATACATTACTTAGAGTCCACACGGTTGGTTTTCTCGTAAGACGTCTCATATTATTTATCATATTGTTGTATTATTTCAAACTTTATACTCACGTTTTCCCCCTCAGATATTTGCTACGATTATTCCCTATATCATGATCTATGCACGAAATAAAGGTATGAGATGATTCTATAACAACACAAATTAAAAAAAAATCGTGAATTAAAAATGCAACTATCCACTTTTATTTAGAATATTCATTTTCAAACGACGTTATACGACGGTCGACTCAAAATATGAGATGTCAGGTAAACAGTTAAATAAGATACTACCTTGTTAAGTCAGCATATTATATTATACCTGTGTTCACGCGTATAGTCTCGTAACAAATGTAGATCGCGTTTCGTAACGTCCCGCAATGTCGTCTCACGTCATACTGTATCTAGTCGGCGCGTTAAAGAAACCTGTCGGCTGCTGACAGATTGTCCTACTGCCCTACGTTAGCCCCGTCGCGTTAAATCCTTCAGCGCCGAATTGTTTAACGTAGACTCTTCCATGTTTAAAATCGGACGTCTTCATTTCTCGGGTAATACAAGTTTTGGACTATTTTAATAATTAAAATGCAAACAATGCAGATTTCAGGTGAGACAGCTCGTTACGAGCTGACTCACCCGAATCTGTATTGTTTGCAAAAACCTCAATATTGCCTTTGGCTCTGAAAGAATTGAATCACCTTTCTGTTTCGGACACGTCGAATAAGACAGCGTAATTATAATTTACTGAGAATGGTGATTTAATGTTCCCGTTTACTAGGTGTAGACGCATGTTGACGCATCTGCAGCAGCCGACTTTTGTTAGAAGTTTGTCAAAAGACGAAGAAAAACGTGTAATTTCTCATTTTGTGACAATGTTTTCCACTGATCACAATACTCATTCATTCATTTATAGAGATATCCTCCCTACATTTCTTTAGATATATCTGTTTAAATTAAGCTGCTTTAGATGTGCTGTATGAGGGAAAGGGGGGGGGGGGGGGGTAATTATGACACCATTGACGTTATTGTTACAGAATTGGCACCTTTACCTTATATAGACCATTTCAAAACCTCCATGATTTGCTACAGTGGTTTCAACTCTATACAACACTTATACTTTTTCAGCTGAAGAGATTTTCCATTGTGTTTGCCTATATGATTTTGGAAGTCATACAATGTTAACCGTTATCATAACTCAAAAACCGTTCAATATTTTCAAATGAAACTTGGTACAAATGTTCCTTAAAACAATACCCATGTATATACCAAGTCACATAACTTTTGCTTTAATAATTTTTCAGAAATGCCCCTTTTTCGTTTTTCGACTTAGACAAAAGCAGAAACGCATTGTCGTTCGCTTGCGGCTCTCTTGTTTACTTTCAATATATTTCATTTATATAAATACTCATGCATATAAACAATTTTTAAAGAGACATCTTCCCAACATACACAAGAAAAATAAATTAATAATTATATATCTGGATTTTTCTTATATTCGATGATGTTCATATTGATTTCCATTTATTTTTGGCATTACATTTTGATGGTGTTAATCAAGATCTAACCACCTAACTATGCAGTCTGATATCGCTGTACACTAACTCATCTTTGTTTCCATTGCAACCTGTACAGTGTTCCTCATTGTGATTTTTTGTCAATTAAGTCTATTGGAAGAAGTTGGAAAACATTGTGGCAAAGGAGAAATTGCTTGTTTTGAGCAATTTCTCCTTTTGCCAGAATGTTTTCAAACGTCGTCTACTACTGATGCGTCAGAAAGCGTCTACACGTGGGAAAGGGTTAACATATAACAGTAATGAAACAATGTCAACACAACATACTTTAAAAGCACGTGCTGTCTCGAATTAATCGTCTTGGTCTGTCATATTTCAATATTCATGAAAATCACAAGTTCTCAATGCAGTTTTCCAACACGATTTGTGAATGGAATATTTATTTTATGTGTTTGTTTGTTATTGATAAAGTGCATATTTTGAATTAAGCTTCGACTTGTATGTGTAATAATGTGTTCTACGTGTTTACAAGTGTTTGTGAGTACATGTATATGTGTGAAAATGATGCTGTAAAAGATTATTTGAGGATTTAAAACTTAAATAACTGTGAGTATTGTATTCTTGCATTTGAACTTTGTATTTGAACATTCATGTCATTATTTACGAGGGGTGTTCAAAAAGTTCGCGGAAAATTGCTCCCATTTCCTTATCTTGTTTTAGCATTTCCTTAAAAATGCGCTATTATGTAGATCACGATATGCTCGTTTCAATAGGTAATTCACAGATATGTGTTCTTCGTTGATATTGAGAAAGTGTTACTATAGTAACGTCATCCATGTTATCCCGGCCCAATTTTCAGTATTTCTAAATGTATATGCTTGCGAAACATTCCGTCTAATATCTCTAACTTTAAAGGCAAGTCCACCAAACGACAGTTAATTATTCCAGCCATCTTCTGACATGATGTTGTTGAAGTCATTTTGATTTCTGAAGTCAGAAACATAAACATCCATAAAACGACTTCAGTTGTAAGTTCTCATTGACACAAAGGTTGTGTGAAATAGGTAATGTAACGCATGCACTTTTCATGAATATATGCATAGAAAGTTTCACACGTTTCAATCAGACGAGTTCAGTTGTAAGTTCGCATTGACATTGACATTGTAAAACAGGAAATGTAAAGCATGCACGTTTATGAATATATACATATGATACACATGACACTTATTCTTTTCGACATGCATACGCATTTTCACGCGTTTGAAGCAGACGACTTTTAACACAAGACCCGGGTTCATGAACCAATTGCTCTAACGTTGTTATATACTGATTTTTGTTATGGCATCCTAACAAAATCCTATTAAGAAAACAAAATAAATAATGAACCTAGAAAATAAAATAAAAACAACCAAATTGCCCTAGAAGGGACTGTGACTATCGAATGTGTGTGTGTGTCTTACTATAGCATAGGATACATAGTATTGAACATCATTGATAAATACAAGTTTCGTTTATCTGCATTTAGTTTTAACTTGTATATTTTACATCAATTTCAGATTATATTAATCACGCTCGATGTCTGCTTTCTGGAGACTTAACCAGTACTCGCGTCGTTTGTTTGGAACAATCCCTAAGTCAGAACCCGCTCATCAAGGGACTCGTGTGTGGCGACTATGGGGCGTGGTTAGGGTCTGGGATTTGTAACTGGACTCCGCGGCGATCATGGTGTCGAACCCTTGGTCAAGGCACATTTCCTAGCCTATAGTACTGGTGTGTTTACCCAGGGATCGTGAATAAGTGAGCCATTGCCAGGATATAACTGTCACAAGGCTGTAAACGGCCTAATAAAGCGTAAAGTATATTGAAGCTTGTGTAACCGGAGTTTTCACCTATACTGCTAAATGTGTTTTTTTTAAAGCATCTTAAAATAACAAATTTCATGTACCCATTTATTAAAGTAAAATTGGACTACGGATTAAAAAAACAGGAGTCGGCTATATCAGGGAAGAGGTGATATCTTACACGATACAGTAAGACAGAACATATATTGTTTGACCTCAATGTTTGTAATAATTTACACTTTTTTAACATGTTTGTTTCTATGAATAGATTGTTTACACACAGAGAGAGAACGTAAATAACTGTTGTGGTTTTCAGTAAGTACCGGACAAAGTCAAATTCAGCAATAAACAGAGATCAAGAACCCTTTTAGCAAATCTCTTCATCGTCCGTAATAAATCTAGACTGTATAAATTTATATTTATCATGACACTCATGACATATTCTATTAATCACATAAAGTGATTTATGAGGTGTATTTCGATAAAATGTACTTAACGTTTAAAATATTTCTAGATGGAATTTACCGGTTTGGGCGCCAGTGCCTAACGTTATGACGTCAAACCGCTGACTTGACGTCATTTTCATAGTTTTTCGGTCATGTTATATTACACACGTAACATATGAAGAAATACGTAATGGGTATATTAGATCGGATACACGTATTGTCATGTGATAAAGGTTGAATACAACGGATGGACCGTGCTAAATAAACAATGCAAATTTGAATTTGAAATTTGTCTTAAAGGATCTGTAACAATGGATCCCAATGGCTGTGATCTTACTTCATGAAATCAAAGTATTAAAGCCAGTCAATAGTCAAACTTCGGCTGTGCGCAATGAAGTAAAATTGTCTTTGTTGTGCCACAATGCGGCCAATATAAGTACATGCTAGTGTTGAAAGGATTCAAGTAATAGAAACATGTGACCTACGTTCTTAAAGGTAATGTCTCACATGTTTCATTTGCCAATTGACAAAACCCATTCCCGCACTCCCGTCGTTACTCTCACTGTCGAATTTCATAAATACGGCTCTTCCGTGTAAAAAATTGGACCAGTTCATTTTCGTCCAACATCAAATTTGATAATATTTAATGTCTTAGTGGCAAATAGTGCAGATTTCAGGAGAGACAGCTCATTACGAGCTGTCTCAACTGCATCTACATTATTTGCACAAGCCTTTAATTGCATTTGGCAGCGAAAGGTTTAAAGTCAAAACTAGTCAAAATAGTCGGGATGTGATTCTATTTCCAAGCTAATTTGTATGCGTGGGATTCAGCTATGCTGAATGCCTCCGTATATTGTCATGCCCAGCTTTCAGGAAGCGTAAATTTGTAAATTGTTTGTGCTGCCCTCTGTTTTTTTTTCAAAATGGGCAATTTTTCTTGAATGTCCAGGGATCAGTTAAATACGTTTCACAACAAGCTAAACAGTATGCACATTATACAAAGTAAACATACACAATGTAAAGTTTTAATCCATGACGTTGTATACATAATTTAGAAATTTAAGTTAGACATAAGGATCTTAAATGTTTCATTTAAATATATGGAAAACGAGTAGCTTGAAAGCGAGTAGCTTGAAAGCGGGTAGCTCAAAAATCTTTTGAGAAAATCCCTACAATGAAAAATACGGAATGAATGAATGTATATTGTTTTATGGCGCATCGACAGCTAAGGTCATTTAGAACGCAATTAAATTTAATTATTCATGATCCCTGGGGTAAACAAACCAGTACTAGGCTAGAAAATGTGCCTTGCCCAAGGGCACTCCACCATGACCGTAGTGCCGCGACTGGGGACCGAACCCGGGACACCCGGTTTCGAAATCCCCGACGCTAATCACGAAATATACAAAAATACGGTTGTCGTGCATCGTCAACATTTTCCCTTGTTAACACTCTACAGGCTACATTTTGCATCGGATTTTCATGAAAGTTTATCAGAAAAGTTATCTCTATTAAATCTTGGACAAGTTCGAAACTGGGCAGTGACCTAGTTTTTGACCTCATTTGAGGTCAAAAACTAGGTCACTAGGTTAAATTGAAGGAAAATGTTGTTAACACTCTAGAGGCAACATTTTCAACTTGAGCATGTAGAAACTTTATTAGAATGTTTGTCTTGATAATATGTAGGTCAAGTTTGAACATGGGTCATGATGGGTCAAAAAGTAGGTCACTAGGTCAAATTAATGGAAACGCTTGTTAACACTCTAGAGGCCGCAATTTTTGCTTCAGCAATTGAAAATGTTGTCAGAATGTTTGTAATAATGATAGCTAGGTCAAGTTCGAATATGGGTCATATATATCAGAAACTAGGTTACTAGGCCAAATTGAAGGAAAATATTGTTAATACTGTTAACGCCACATTTTTAGCTCACCAGAGCACAAAGTGCTCAAGGTGAGTTTTTGTGATTGCCTTTTGTCCGTCGTCCGTCGTTCGTCGTTCGTCGTCCGTCGTCAACATTTGCTTGTTAACACTGTAGTGGCAACATTTTGCATCCAATCTTCATGAAAGTTTATCAGAACATATATCTCCATGAAATCTTGGCCAAGTTCGAAACTGGGTCATGTTGGGTCAAAAACTAGGTCACTGAGCCAAATTGAAGAAAAATCTTGTTAACACTCTGGAAGCCGCATTTTTGGCTTGAGCATGTTGGAACTTTGTCAGAATGTTTGTCTTAGTAATATCTAGACCAAGTTTGAATATGAGTTATGTCAGGTCAAAAACTAGGTCACTAGGCCAAATTTAAGAAAAATCTTGTTAACACTCTGGAATGTGTATCTATATGATATCTAGGCCAAGTTCGAATATGGGTCAAGCCGGGACAAAAACTAGGTCACTTAGCCAAATTGAATGGAAATCTTGTTAACCCTCTAGATGCCTTATTTTCAACTTGAGCATGTTGAAACTTTATCAGAATGTTTGTCTTGATGATATGTAAGACAAGTTCGAACATGGCTTATGGTGGGTCAAAAAGTAGGTCACTAGGTCAAATTGAAGGAAAAGCTTGTTAACACTCTAAAGGCCGCAATTATTGCTTCAGCAGTTTGACATTTTGTCAGAATGTTTGTATTAATGATATCCAGATCAAGTTCGAATATGGGTCACATTAGGTCAGAAACTAGGTCACTTCGACCTTACAACCCCTTGATTAACAGCCCACTCTGCTACCAACTGGGATACCGGGGCTTGTTTTATTTTCGTTTTTTAAATATAATAACATCAAGTCTTAGTGCTTTGCATATGTATACTGTACACAGAAACACATGGTCGAACAGTTCCTTCAATAGATCTTAAACAGTGATGATTAAACAAACTATGTAATCTGTTAAATATTTATAGGTATGGCAGAAATGGAGAGGCAATTAATATTAACATTTACCACAAAAACAAACAAAATGAGCAGCAGACGACCTTGCAATTATTTAGGCAAAATTATGGGAAATCTGTTTAAATTAATTCTTAAGTATTAAAGCTAGTTTTAAGGGGATACATTATTCATTTACCACAATGTTTTCAAAACCTAGACTGCTGCAGACTTGTCACAATTCGTCCGTCTGCATGAATGGTACGGGATAAAAAACGTTTTCGAAATTCAGAAAGAAAATACCGTCTCTAAAAGTATAAGTGAGGTGTAAAAGATGTGAGAAGATTAAGCGACACCTTTACAAACCGGATGTCTTAAATCTATTTTAGTTTACGACAGAAAAAAATGCATAATAATGTCCAAGCTATAATATATGCTACTCAAACTTTGATAAGGATTTCTCTTTTACATAGTATACCATATTTTCGTCGTTATAGTCTGAACATGAGATGCGATTTGTGCATCCATAGACAGTGAATGGAACGTCGCACGGACTCATACCAACACTGTAAAGTAGATTGCTGATTTCTTAGTCCAGATGAATTCTGGAAGACAGCTCTCGGTGAAATTATTTGAAACCTTGTGGCAAATTGAGAAACTGCTCATTTTGGGACACTTTCTCCTTTTGTCATAATGTTTTAAAAGCTCCCGCTACAGATGCGTCACAATGCGTCTGTAGGTTGGAAAGGGTTAATCCTGCATCAAGAACAACCGTTCTTTAGCAGATCGATTTGAACGAATTGAAGTAAAATACATAAAATTTGTGTAAATGAAGTTAGAATCATTGGTGGAGTTGTACAAAATCTCCTTTGCCAATAGCGTAGTCAAACTCCATCTGCTGCAGATGCGTCACAATTCGTCTGCAATTGGGAAAGGTAACATCATTTAGTACATTGTGAGCAACAAGACTCAAACATTTATTTTTTTAGATACATGGGTCTTGTCATTCTAAGACCGACCTTCGGAGGTTTAGTAATTACTATAACTGTTGTTTGTATGGTGTTTTACGCCGCTTTGAACAGTTTCAAATTACATCACGGCGTGTCCTGGATACATTACATCACGGCGTGTCCTGGATACATTACATCACGGCGTGTCCTGGATACATTACATCACGGCGTGTCCTGGATACATTACATCACGGCGTGTCCTGGATACATTACATCACGGCGTGTCCTGGATACATTACATCACGGCGTGTCCTGGATACATTACATCACGGCGTGTCCTGGATACATTACATCACGGCGTGTCCTGGATACATTACATCACGGCGTGTCCTGGATACATTACATCACGGCGTGTCCTGGATACATTACATCACGGCGTGTCCTGGATACATTACATCACGGCGTGTCCTGGATACATTACATCACGGCGTGTCCTGGATACATTACATCACGGCGTGTCCTGGATACATTACATCACGGCGTGTCCTGGATAAATTACATCACGGCGTGTCCTGGATAAATTACATCACGGCGTGTCCTGGATACATTACATCACGGCGTGTCCTGGATACATTACATCATGGCGTGTCCTGGATACATTACATCACGGCGTGTCCTGGATACATTACATCACGGCGTGTCCTGGATACATTACATCACGGCGTGTCCTGGATACATTACATCACGGCGTGTCCTGGATACATTACATCACGGCGTGTCCTGGATACATTACATCACGGCGTGTCCTGGATACATTACATCACGGCGTGTCCTGGATACATTACATCACGGCGTGTCCTGGATACATTACATCACGGCGTGTCCTGGATACATTACATCACGGCGTGTCCTGGATACATTACATCACGGCGTGTCCTGGATACATTACATCACGGCGTGTCCTGGATACATTACATCACGGCGTGTCCTGGATACATTACATCACGGCGTGTCCTGGATACATTACATCACGGCGTGTCCTGGATACATTACATCACGGCGTGTCCTGGATACATTACCGGCTCATTTATTCCGAGGCCAGCAAAACAGTCGTAATGCTGATACCCAGTGATACCGAGTGTCAAGGAGGAAAATCCATTACTACCACTATTAAAGTCTTCAGGAGGCATCAAGGATGCCATTACGACTAAATGTTCCTGGTCGCTTCTCCCGTACCTGCGGTTTTCATGTGATCGATCTACTTCGACCACATGAAAACACTCCTGTACTAACAAAATACTATATATGTTGATGGCATTTGTTCGTTTGATTGGATGGAGATTTTTAACAGTTTGTTTCAGGCAGATAACCTAATGTCATAGCTTCCTCGTAGTCCGTCGTCGTCCTGCATTGTATATTTGGTTACGTTTTTTGTTAAAGTCCATGTTTCCTCACTTACCATTCAAGGTAGAGCTTTGAATTTAACTTAGTTGTCTGACATCATAGTAGCATCAACATTGACACGTGCCATAACTCTTGATTACATTTTGTCAAACTTATGCCCCTTTTTAAGCCTTTTGTTTAAATTCGATTTTTCTCAGTAACCATTCAAGGTAGAACTTTGAAACTTCATATAGTTGTCTGTCATCATAGTAGTAACATGAGGGGCAAGTTCAAAGTTCTAACATATTCGACATTTTAGTGCGGAGCTTTACAATAATCAATGTGTAGGCCGTCTCGTGAGAAAATCAACATTGTGGACTCTGCGTAAAGTATCGACCCGGATCAGTCTAAGCATGCCACACAGGCCTACCCGGATAGACACTTTTCGCCTCCTGTGGATTTTCTGTTTCAGGAATCACTGCTCTATATATCTATCCCCCTAAGACGGAATGTGTCGGCCGGATCAGTCTGCGCGGACAGCGCAGGCTGATCTAGTCGATACATTACGCAGATGTCTATCGCCGCAGCTGCATTTTGGGGGCATTTTGAGAAAAAATGTGTAGGCACGTGCCTACAGTGCCTTAAGGGAGCTACGCCCCTGATGAATGCCAACGCATATACTTTTCAAATGATAATTTAATGTTTTCTTTGTTAGAATATATTATGCTATCGACTGTAGCTTGGAGTTTGTAATGCACCGCCATCTTGGACTTAATGAATTGTAAAATGGTGATACTGTAAGCCGCCATATTTCGTATAGAAATCAGTCATCAAGAAAATTACAACACACATGTTACTACATCCTAGGTTCAAAGATTACTATATGATATTATATGAATAAGCCGTTCCGTGAGAAAACCAACATTATGGACCCTGCGTAATGCGTCGACCCAGATCAGCCTGATCAAATCGGAGGCGAAAAGATTCTGCCCGGATTAGCCTGTGCGGTATGCTCAGTATAAGACTCAATTCTTAGATGACCCTACGATACATGTAAAGGGGATATCAATAACAGTACATGTGGTGGTATAACCTTCAGTGCACTAAGATACTGACCTCTCTTTAGTACAGTACGACTTCTAGGAAACAGTGGGAAATACGCGGGATAGCCGCTCAATTTCTATATTTGGTGCGACCTAGGCTAACCTGGACAGACACTTTTCGCCTCCTGTGGTTTTTCTGTTTCATGAATCATTACTCTTGACCTCTATCCCCCTGAAACGGAATGTGTCAGCCCGGATTAGCTTGATCTGGGTCGATACATCACGCTGAGTTGATAATGTTGGTTTTCTGGTCGAATTTTGTTTATAAATTAGACACAGGAGGCTTCTAATCAAGGTCCTTCAACGTCCACAATCTCGTAAATACTTGAACAAGCATACTGCGACGATGGTTCTCTCTTGTCTCTACTCTCACGACACCGCACGAATAATGGAACAAGCTATCGAGTTGTATATCAATAACAGTACATGTGGTGGTAACCTTCAGCGCACTAAATCACCTGATCTACCTGTGGTCATGTGATTTAGACAAAATGGCAGCCACCATGGAGTGGAATAAACAGAATATCAACTATGAGCATCACAATTGCAGCAGAAGCACTGACAAGGCATCTTCTCCTCTTCGAATCTTCCATTTTTATGATTTTCCCTCCAAAATCTGACCTTCAAATCCTCATTCCTGCTCATTTTTCGGTAATATCTCGATAACATGTTGGCCAAATGTTACCCAATTGTTACCCAGTGTACACAGGGCCAAACTTCGTGTTGCCCAGGTGTGTTACCGTACCTGGTCAACATGTTACCCAGAATGTTACCGAAAATGTTGACAGTGAACACCGGGCTTAAGATACTGACCTCTCTTTAGTACAGTACGACTTCTAGGAAACAGTGGGAAATACGCGGAATAGCCGCTCAATTTCTATATTTGGTGCGACCTAGGCTAACCTGGACAGACACTTATCGCCTCCTGAGGTTTTTCTTTTTCATGAATCATTACTATTTACCTTTATTCTCCTGAGGCGGAATGTGTCGGCCCGGATTAGCTAGATCTGGGTCGATACATCACGCTGAGTTGATAATGATGGTTATCTGTTCGAACGGCTCATATGTTTATAAATTAGACACAGGAGGCTTCTAATCAAGGTCCTTCAATGTCCACCATCTCGTAAATACTTAAATAAATGGGCACGGAGAACTTTAAACAGTAATCAACGGGCACAACGCTTTCGGAAATTCTATTTTTTTAGAAACTACATGTATACGTAAACATGTATCTATCGGTAAGTTACCAGGAAAGTAAATGTGTTGGCGATGATAAGAAAATGCACTAAAGATTCAAATATGTTAGAAGAGAACTTTTGACTTGACACGGTTAACCCTCTCCCACATACAGAAGTTCCTAATGTCATACAAAAGACGACTTTCAAAAACATTGTGGCAAAAGGAGAAATTGCTCATAATGAACAAAAACTCCCTTTGTCACAATGTGTTCAACCAGATCCAATAATTATACTTTTACGGTGAGATTTTGTATAGTTTTGCTTATGTTAGTTCAAAATCACGTGTTGCACATTTGATGTATGTGGGAAAGGGTTAACAGACACCTGAGTGACAGTATGTGATACTCATATGGTGACGCTGAATAGGTTATACGTACTGTAACTGTTGGTTTATTGAGATGGGATATATATATATGAATTATAAGCGTAAGGCGATTTTGGGGCATATTGCCTTACCAGTTTTACATCTTGTATATTGGCGTAAAAAGGAGTGCGACTATTTTTCCGACCAGCAGATTCATTTAGTTAATTTTACCGTCTATGTGGACATTGAAGACTCGGTGAGACTGTGAGTAGACGCAGTCTAATCTGAATAAAAACATTTCGCAACATTACCCTAAATCCTCGGACGCGGCTCACACATATAAATCATAGTTGTGTGTGTCAGAGTGGGCGGCGGGGGAGAACAAGTGTTAGTTTGTTTGAACATTGTGTATGATACGGCGTGACCGGAGTCAATTACTAAGTACTACCGGTATCTTGCGAGTGACGATGTACTAGTCGTAATGCATATACATATATACAGACAGATATAGACAGACAAACAGACAGACAGACAGACAGACAGACAGACAGACAGACAGACAGACAGACAGACAGACAGACAGACAGACAGACAGACAGACAGACAGACAGACAGACAGACAGACAGACAGACAGACAGACAGACAGACAGACAGACAGACAGACAGACAGACAGACAGACAGACCAGTTCGTCACACATTATTCGTCAAATTTAGAAACTTCCGCCTTGCGTGCGGGAAGTCGCGGGCTGGTCCCTGTCCAAAGACTTTAAAAATGGTAAAACTGGCTTAACCCTTTCCCTCATACGACAATTCTGCAGCAGACGACTTTAAACATATTTTGTCAAAAAATAGAAAATCTCCATAATTGAATGGATAACCTATGACAAAAAGTGGAAAACATTATGACAAAAGGAGAA
Organism: Serripes groenlandicus; assembly: GCA_031761405.1. NCBI lineage: Eukaryota > Metazoa > Mollusca > Bivalvia > Cardiida > Cardiidae > Serripes > Serripes groenlandicus. The sequence continues at coordinate 276,136 of JASEVX010000090.1, forward strand.
ATTGCACGTTTTGTGCAATTTATTCTTTTGTCACTATGTTTTCAAAAAGCCGTCTGCTGCAGAGGCGTCACAAGGCGTCTATATGAGGGAAAGGGTTAACCTCCTTGGCGTTCAGGGTTGTGGGGATGGCATTATGACTTTATGACTGAAGCATTGGTTTCGGGTTAAGTATTACCGATATTATTAGTAAATTACCAAGGAGAACGTCGTCGTTCACTTAAACAATGTTAAAAGCGACGTATTTTTAACATAAGGAATATGGTGTTTTTTCCCACTTTCAATGGTGTTTTTTTTAAAATGATATCACGGCGATTCCTTGATAGATTACCTGTACTACTGGTTTACGCAACCTGACACCAGCATGTCAGTCGTAAAGATAACACCACACTCTTGATCATCAAGTACAATATACACTTAATTCGCATTATGTTATTGAAAGTGCCATGGGTTCCTTTTTAGCTCAATCTAGCAATACATGCTCATGACGAGGTTTTAGGATCGTTGGATGTTCCTGGGACGTCGTCCGTCGTCAAATTATCACTGGGCCAGTTTCAACCAAACTTTACTGGACAGTTCCTGAGGAGGCGTACTCTCAGAATTGATGAAAAAATCAAAGCAAAACTCTGGTAACCTTGGCAACGGAAAGGATTTTTAAATTAAAACCTTTTAAATGACGTCTTCTCCTAAACCACTAAGACAAAACAATATTGACCAAGCTACACAGGAATGTTCCTTAGGTGATAGTCTTTCAGATTTGTTAAAATAATTAAATTCCTAGCAAAACTCTGGTTGCCACGGAAACTAAAAGGACAAACTTTAAATATATTCAAATGACATCACCAACTAAATCAAAGGACAACAATTTCAGACAAACTCCACAAAAATGTTCCTTTGGAGATGCCATTCCAGAATTGATATAATAATTGAATTCCATGCAAACCTTACGATGACAACGGTATAGATGATTTCTGTCCATATCCCCTTAACCACTGGACCAATCTTGACCAAACTTCACAGGACTATTTTCTAATTGATAGGCTTTCAGAAGTACTTAACCCTTTCAGTGCCGAATTGTTTAAAGTAGACTCTTTTATGTTCAAACTCGGACGACTTTATTTTCATGTTATAGGATTTTTGGAATATGTTTATAACTCACAGCCAAACAATGCAGATTTCAGGTGAGACAGCTCGTTACGAGCTGACTCACCTGAATCTGCAATGTTTTCAAAAAGCTCAATATTGCCTTTGGCGCTGAAAGAGTTAAATAAATAAATTCCATTGAAAATTCTGGTTGCCATATCAAGAGAAAGGAAAAACTTTATAAAACCTTCTCGTCCAAAATAATTCGGCTCAAATGTTTCTTGTATGACTATACTAAGATTATTTAAATTATTCAGATCTGTTTGTCGGGACTCATTTTCCTTACATGGTATGAAGTAAACACTTAGAAGCAGAAGATTGGTACAGATTTGCCCTTCTAATAACAGACTTCGCTTAACCCTTTCCCACTTGCAGACGTTTTCTAATGTATAGATCTGCGGCAGACGAACCTGAAAATATTGTGGCAAAATGAGAATTTGCTCAAAAAGAGCAGTTTCTTCTTCTACCACAATTTGTGCATCTTTGTTTAATAATTGGACTTTTATTTCTAGAGCGTTTCCATTTCATTTTATTTCACCAAGCTGTTTTCAAAGTCGTCTGCTGCAGATGTGTTGTATGTGGCAAAGGATTGAAACACACATTGCACTGACAAAACACTAATTATTCAAATTAATGCATTCAACTCCAGTTAATTTTGCGCTGACAGTTTTTCTCTCTCTCACATCATAACCTTGTGTTTAATTTGCATGCGTTATTTTGGATTGGATTGAGTTGGTCGGAGTTGAGCGCCGTTTTAAACGGTATTTAATCCTTTATATCATATAGACGCTTTCTGACGCCTGTGCAGCAGACTACTTTTGAAAACATTGTGACAAAAGTAGAAATTGCTCAAAACGAGCATTTTCTCCTTTCGTCACAATGTTTTCAAAACTCTTTTTAATAATTAAACCCTTATTTATGAAGATTTTTCATATATTTTCCGAAAAAATCAAAGTCGTCTGCTGCGGATTTATTGTATGTTGCAAAGGGTTCATTTATATCACTAAGACCAGTTCACCTAATGTGCTTCCCCTAACATCCGCGAACCAATACTCAATATGACTCCCAGGCAACTAGCTTCCATCCTACACTGACTATAAATCCCATTGGTAGGAGACGAATGACGCTATACACTACATCTTCGCAAGCCAAGGGTAGTTTGTCCCTTACATTACCATAATTACTGGGAATTCTAATGTACGAAGTAGCCTTGGCTGAAGATGTAGTCGTCACTATGGCTTTTATAAATCTTCGGAACTAATGAATGGGAGAGCCGGCGTTTTGACCCAAGACCCTGGATTGATAGCCCTCGTGGTAACCGACTGAGCTGTCTTACACGAGAAATGTAAGATGAAGCTATATTTTGACTGATTGAACACCAAATGTAATGACATGAGCCGGTCCAGGAGGAAACCAACAGTGTGGACTCTGGGAGGGGGCGGGGGTTTGTGGTCGGGGGGGGGGGGGGTCATCTTTCACCTATGCGTCTAGCGTGATATAATCTTAGTAATTTCCCACTTACATCACATATGCAGCACACCACCAAGAACATATTCAGGTATAGATAAAACGTTGGAGCCGTGTCAATACTGTTGTATGTATGGGTTCAATAAACGTTTGGGACCGTGTCCGTACTTTTATATTTATTTATGAGTTTAAGGCTTAACATCATACAACTATAAATAACACTTTATTTAAAACGTAAACAAAATATAAAAGTTCGACCTTCAAGTTCTATTCTTTACCAAGCGAGATACATTAATTATTTTACAATAAGCCGGACAAGAAAACAAACTTTACCCGCTGAATGGACTCGTCTGAAGATTACAGACCAGGGGTCAAATTGTATCCATTAATAAATGGTTAAATCTTTACGAAGGTCACAGATCAGAGGTCAAATACTGATCGAAGGCTATTAAATTATAACCATGAATACTCTTTGAAATCTCTTTAAATGAACGATTCAACTATTGATTGCTTGCTTAGTTTTTCCATAACGACAGAAGACAACTACATGTAGTGAATAGAGATGAAACCATTGAGATACAAGTATAACATGCTCATTATGTGCGATAACTGTTTTCAAACATCGTCTGTGGCAGATGTGTCAAAATGCGTCTGAAAGTGGGAAAGGTAAACAATTGCAAATATCGTTTCCTTTTTGGTGAATATCTCTTTTTAATGTAAAGCGATGTGAACGCGTATATGGCGTACAGCCCGTCAACTTTGGTCTGTAAATCAAAACTAAGAGGAAATGTGTGACAATTAAAAATGTCCTTGACACAGAAGATTTGTTTGAATGTTTTAACGCCCTTCTCAAACTGAGTATTTCAGTTATATCATGGCTTTGTCAGGGTCCACTGTATGTAATACTGGTGTTATTTATGCTAGTTCGTTTGAATATTGTTAACGCCCTTCTCAAACTGAGTATTTCAGTTACATCATGGCGTTGGCAGGGTCCACTGTCTGTAATACTGGTGTTATTTATGCTAGAGTAGTTTGTTTGAATAGTGTTAACGCCCTTCTCAAACCGAGTAGTTCAGTTAAATCATGGCGTTGTTAGAGTCCACTGTCTGTAATACTGGTGTTATTTATGCTAGAGTAGTTTGTTTGAATAGTGTTAACGCCCTTCTCAAACCGAGTAGTTCAGTTACATCATGGCGTTGTTAGAGTCCACTGTCTGTAATACTGGTGTTATTTATGCTAGAGTAGTTTGTTTGAATAGTGTTAACGCCCTTCTCAAACCGAGTAGTTCAGTTACATCATGGCGTTGTCAGGGTCCACTGTCTGTAATACTGGTGTTATTAATGCTAGAGTAGTTTGTTTGAATAGTGTTAACGCCCTTCTCAAACTGAGTATTTCAGTTACATCATGGCGTTGTCAGGGTCCACTGTCTGTAATACTGGTGTTATTTATGCTAAAGTAGTTTGTTTGAATTGTGTTTACGCCCTTCTCAAACTGAGTATTTCAGTTACATCATGGCGTTGTCAGGGTCCACTGTCTGTAATACTGGTGTTATTTATGCTAAAGTAGTTTGTTTGAATTGTGTTTACGCCCTTCTCAAACCGAGTATTTCAGTTACATCATGGCGTTGTCAGGGTCCACTGTCTGTAATACTGGTGTTATTTATGCTAGAGTAGTTTGTTTGAATAGTGTTAACGCCCTTCTCAAACCGAGTATTTCAGTTACATCATGGCGTTGTCAGGGTCCACTGTCTGTAATACTGGTGTTATTTATGCTAGAGTAGTTTGTTTGAATAGTGTTAACGCCCTTCTCAAACCGAGTATTTCAGTTACATCATGGCGTTGTCAGAGTCCACTGTCTGTAATACTGGTGTTATTTATGCTAGAGTAGTTTGTTTGAATAGTGTTTACGCCACTTTTAACAGTATTTCAGTTATATCACGGCATTTCCTCGTTAATTTTTCAGAACTATCAGTCTTATTTTTACTGACACCGATGACTCAGTCGTTATAACATCCCCGAGACCCCGCACGCCAAGGAGGGAAGCCATTGCTTCCATTTGTAAAGTCTTCGGTATGAACCGACCCGGGATCGAACCCCGGTGTTCCGCACACACGGCGTACACTCTAACCATTGCACCATGGAGATGGTGTTGATACGCATTACTTTTGTAGGCCTTGCACAGACGACATCACAAAACATATTTTTGAGCAGGCTGCCTTTATATTTACGCTTCGTATATTAGGCGCGCCAATAATCCCGTTAATACTAGACGAAGCAGACAACATAGAGCAGACAACATAGAGTTGCTAAATTGTACTTTTAGATACATATACCAGTGTATTCAAATACATTACTCTGTTTAAAAGTAATATATGGAGGTATGGGCACCTGCTACCGCTAACCAAGCATACTATAATTGTTCTGAAAATGTGCCTTATAAATGTTATGTAAATGACAGTTACTGCTTGTCATGTCTGTACATAGTTTTTATGCCCCCGGTCCGGAATCTCCGATTCGGTGGGCATCTAGTTTTTGGCCTGTCTGCACGTCTGCATGTGCTGCACGTCTGTCTGCACGTCTGCACGTCTGTCTGTCTGCACGAAAAAAACTTTAACCTTGACCACTACTTTTGAACCATAACAGGTACGGCTACCATATTTCACATGTGTATTTCTTGTGACATGACCTTTCTGTCACTACCCAAAATTTTGTACTTGCGACCTTGACCTTTGACCTAGATGTTGCCATTCTCGAAAACAACTTTAACCTTGGCCATTACTTTTGAACCATAACAGGTACGGCTACCATATTTCACATGTGTATTCCTTGTGACATGACCTTTCTGTCAGTACCAACATTTTTGACCTTGCGACCTTGACCTTTGACCTAAATGTTGCCATTCTCGAAAAAAACTTTAACCTTGGCCATTACTTTTGAACCATAACAGGTATGGCTACCATATTTCACATGTGTATTCCTTGTGACATGACCTTTCTGTCAGTACCAACATTTTTGACCTTGCGACCTTGACCTTTGACCTACATGTTGCCATTCTCAAAAAAACTTTTAACCTTCACCACTACTTTTGAACCATAACAGGTAAGGCTACCATATTTAGCATGTGTATACCTTGTGACATGACCTTTCTGTCAGTACCAAAATGTTTCACCTTGCGACCTTGACCTTTGACCTAGATGTTGCCATTCTCGATAAAAACTTTAACCTTGACGACTACTTTTGAAACATAACAGGTACGGCTACCATATTTCATATGTGTATACCTTGTGACATGACCTTTCTGTCAGTACCAAAATTTTCACCTTGCGACCTTGACCTTTGACCTAGATGTTGCCATTCTCGAAAAAAACCTTTAACCTTGACCACTACTGTTGAACCATAACAGGTACGGCTACCATATTTCACATGTGTATATCTTGTGACATGAACTTTCTGTCAGTACCAAAATTTTTCACCTTGCGACCTTGACCTTTGACCTAGATGTTGCCATTCTCGAAAAAAACTTTAACCTTGGCCATTACTTTTGAACCATAACAGGTACGGCTACCATATTTCACATGTGTATTCCTTGTGACATGACCTTTCTGTCAGTACCAACATCTTTGACCTTGCGACCTTGACCTTTGACCTAGATGTTGCCATTCTCGAAAAAAACTTTAACCTTGGCCATTTCTTTTGAACCATAACAGGTATGGCTACCATATTTCACATGTGTATTCCTTGTGACATGACCTTTCTGTCAGTACCAACATTTTTGACCTTGCGACCTTGACCTTTGACCTACATGTTGCCATTCTCAAAAAAAACTTTAACCTTCACCACTACTTTTGAACCATAACAGGTAAGGCTACCATATTTCACATGTGTATACCTTGTGACATGACCTTTCTGTCAGTACCAACATGTTTCACCTTGCGACCTTGACCTTTGACCTAGATGTTGCCATTCTCGATAAAAAATTTAACCTTGACGACTTCTTTTGAAACATAACAGGTACGGCTACCATATTTCATATGTGTATACCTTGTGACATGACCTTTCTGTCAGTACCAAAATTTTCACCTTGAGACCTTGACCTTTGACCTAGATGTTGCCATTCTCGAAAAAAACCTTTAACCTTGACCACTACTGTTGAACCATTACAGGTACGGCTACCATATTTCACATGTGTATATCTTGTGACATGACCTTTCTGTCAGTACCCAAATTTTTCACCTTGCGACCTTGACCTTTGACGTAGATGTTGCCATTCGGGGGCATCAGTGTTTCACATCTTGTTCTATATTCTGTTTCCTCGCCCAGCTATGTATATGTTTCTACTTGTCTTGTTTGTTCTTATTTCTGCAAAATTGTGAAAATTATATAAATACTTACAATATCTCCTACATAGGGGGCAATACAGAAATTGTATTGTATTGTATTTTATTATATACCTGTACATTTTCCGGCGTAAAAACATGCAGATTGTCATGCGCAGTACAGACACGACAGATTAAAATTCCGTATCCCACCTAGTGCAAATACATAATTGTGACGTAAGATAGTGCGCGGACTAATATCAGCGAGGTTTCCGTTTTGAATCTGCGCTAAGTAGTAAAACATGCAGACAACCAGTACTTTTTGGGAAACTCGTTTCTATTTTCAGAAACGAAATCCTCACGTCAAATTAAATAAAAACCCGCAAATAAAGATTGTGTTCTTATTTTCTCCCACAAAACAATGGAAATTTAATTTGATGATGTTATTGGGAGTATTATAATTATTTCTAGGGGCGTGGCCTTAGTATTTTAGTAAATATTCATCCGCCATTCATTTTTAGCTCGCCTATTCGAAGAAATAGGGGAGCTTATGTTATCACCCCGGCGTCCGCGTTGGCGTTGGCGTTGGCGTTGGCGTTGGCGTTGGTGTTGGCGTTGGCGTCCGCGTTGCCAGCTTGGTCAAACCTTTGCGTGCAAGGCCTTTTCTCAGACACTGTGTATGCTGTTGCTTTGAAACTTCACACACTTATTCAGGATCATTAGGGGACATTGTATGTCAAGTCCCATAACTCTGGAATGGATTTTGACTGAATTGTGCCCCTTTTTGGACTTAGAAATTTGGTCAAACCTTTGCGTGCAAGGCCTTTTCTCAGACACTGTGTATGCTGTTGCTTTCAAACTTCACACACTTATTCAGGGTCATTAGGGGACCTTGTATGTCAAGTCCCATAACTCTGGAATGGATTTTGACTGAATTGTGCCCCTTTTTCGACTTATAATTTTGGTCAAACCTTTGCGTGCAAGGCCTTTTCTCAGACACTGTGTATGCTGTTGCTTTGAAACTTCACACACTTATTCAGGATCATTAGGGGACCTTGTAAGGCGTTGGTATCAGCGTTGCCAGGTTAAGATTTGCATGCAAGTATTGAAAATTTGTGATATCTTGCAATAAATAATAGTGTGTGGTTTTATCTGATACTGATACTGTAAGTCTTCGGTATTATGTTCACTATTGGCATACATCGTATATAAACCAATTTACAGATTTAAAAGGCCTGTATGGACTTGGTTAACATTTGCATGGAAGTATTGAAAAGGTGTATTATCTTGCAATAGGTGATACTGTGTGACTTTACCTAATGCTATAACTGTTCTGAAGTAGGCCCTGATAGACGATGGCCCTGATAGGCGAGCTACATTGTCCTCCGACAACTCTTGTTTCATTTCACGATTACAAAATTGTTTTCCCAATAACAAATAAATTGAATCTGTATGTTTTGTTACTTTTTTCGCTCTTCATAGATTGTAGGTATATAATAAAAGAAATATTACGTACGTATTGTATCAAAGAAGTCGACGTTAATTTATCGCATCATGTAAAATATTGAAAATACAACCTTCAATGCATATACAGAACAACCTCGAACCTCTGTGTACTCTGTTCAAGATCTATTTATTACATGAGCATCCGATTCCATAGTTTTGAAAATTTATATTACTAAAGATATTTCAAAATAAAAACAATCTATAATTCCATATTTCGACAATAGGCCGCCTTGTTCAGGTTCTGAAGCCTCTGCAGCAGACGGCTTTTTGAAAACATAGTAACAAAAGAAGAAATTGGTCAGAACGAGCAATTTCTCCTTTTGCCACAATATTTTCCACTTTTAGTCATAGGTTATCCATTTAATTATAGAGATTTTCTATTTGTTGACAAAATATGTTCAAAGTCGTCTGCTATAGAACTGTTGTATGTGGGAAAGGGTTAACAAAGAATCTTCATGTTCAATACTTTCAAGATTGACGCAACATAGGGTGTGACCTTTATTAAATATAACCTGAAGAAGGCCTATGGCCGAAATATTAAATTAAATCGTGTTCTATTGAGCCGTTCCACGAGAAAACCAACATTATTGACTCTGCGTAAAGTATAGACCAGGATCAGCCTAAGCAGGACCCATAGGCTAATCCGAGCAGAAACTTTTCGACTCCTATGGATTTTCTGTTTCAGGAATCTTTACTCTATACCTTTATCCCTACGCGACGGAATGTGTCAGCCCGGATTAGCCTGCGCGGACTGCGCAGGCTGATCTGGATCGATCAATTACGCAGAGTCCATACTGTTGGTTTTCTCGTGGAACGGCTCATATATATTAATTGCCTACGGAATAGAACATTTTAACAGTATCGAGCCGTTCCGCGAGAAAACCAACAGTGTGAACTCTGCGTAGAGTATCGCAACGGATCAGCATAATCATGCCGCGCAGGCTAATCCGGTCAGACACCTGTTGATTTTCTACATTACACAGAGTCCATAATGTTTGTTTTCTCGTGGAACGGCTCATATTAGTATATAACATGTTTTGTAGTGACATGCCCTTTTCAGCAGTATCTCGGTTAGATCACAGTGACGGTATGAGTATAACTGATTCCTTGGTGTCACAATGACAGTATTATTATTTATGAGTCCTAGGTGTCACAATGACAGTATGATTATTTATGATTCCTAAGTGTCACAATGACAGTATGATTACTTATGAATCCTTGATGTCACAATGACAGTATGATTATTTATGATTCCTATGTGTCACAATGACAGTATAACTATTTATGATTAATATGTGTCACAATGACAGTATGATTATTTATGATTCCTTGATGTCACAATGACAGTATGATTATTTATGATTCATAGGTGTCACAATGGCAGTATGATTATTTATGAGTCCTCTGTGATACCATGACATTATGATTATTTATGATTCCTATGTGTCACAATGGCCGTATGATTATTTATGACTCCTAGGTGTCACAATGACGGTATGATTATTTATGATTCCTATGTGTCACAATGACAGTATGATTATTTATGATTCCTTGATGTCACAATGACAGTATGATTATTTATAATTCCTTGATGTCACAATGGCAGTATGATTATTTATGATTCCTAGGTGTCACACTGACAGTATGATTATTTATGAGTCCTCAGTGTCACAATGACAGTATAATTATTTATGATTCCTAAGTGTCACAATGACAGTATGATTATTTATGATTCCTATGTGTCACAATGACAGTATGATTATTTATGATTCCTTGATGTCACAATGACAGTATGATTATTTATGATTTTTAGGTGTCACATTGGCAGTATTATTCTTAATCATTCCTTGATGTCACAATGACAGTATGATTATTTATAATTCCTTGGTTTCACAATGGCGGTATGATTATTTATGATTTATTGGTCTCAAAATGACAGTATGATTAGTTTTGATTCCTTTGTGCCACAATGACAGTAACATTATTTATGATTCCTTAATGTCACAATGACAGTATGATTATGCATGAGTCTTTGGTGTCACAATGCCAGTATGATTATTTATTATTCCTTGGTGCCACAATGACAGTATGATGATTTATGATTCCTTGGTGTCACAATGACAGTATGATTATTTATAATTCCCTGGTGTCAAACAAGTTTTCTCCTTATGATAAGTAAATTCAAGTAATGCCAGAATGATTTAAACTCTGCGAACAGCGACCATAAGACATTTGCGATTAGAGAAGATTCAGATCCCTGTACTGTTCACCAATATACCGACTATATCGGGGAACATGATTACATAAGAGGACATAACCCTTTTTTTTCCCCCGAATATCTATACACCTTTGTTACATAGTATTCATGAGCGACCTTGGCCTCTCTTTTTACATCTCATTATGAACCATGTTTTTATCTGTCTATTTAAACGGATGACGTCGAAAGAAAGTCGGACCTGTTCTCCGCGTTATCCAACCTACCGAGTTTATGACAAGTGCAGATAAAGACCTGACAGCGAAACCATGCTAGCTGATTCAAGTGGTCAAGGTTTGTCAGAATTCTCTTGAAACCTTCTATGGCTGATTATCGAATATTGAAGAAAATGTTTTATGTTGGTTTCCGTAGATTGATTGTTTGGTGTTTTACGCCACTTTCAGCATCTTTTCAGTTATATCACGGCGTTTCATGGGTAAGTTACCAGTACTACTGGTCCATTATCCTGACACCAGACTGTCAGTCGTAATGCTAACCCAAAATCCTGAAGGCCAATGAGAGCAGCCATTACTACCTTAAAGTATTGTGTATGACCCGGCCGGGGATCGAACCCGCGAAGCCCTGCACCGAGACGGGACACACCCGAGGTGGACACTCCACCACTTGACCACCGAAGCGGTAAATGGCGAACATTGTAGAGTTAAATCAACCTGAGAAAATGCTCTATGTTGGTACCCGCATGTTGGTACCCGCAGAGAACGACTTATTTCTTATAAAACATAGTTCACTGAGATGTATATGATTGAGCCGTCCCGCGAAAACACCAATATTATGGATTCTGCGTAGTGCATCGACCCAGATTAGCCTGCGAAGTCCGCGCAGGCTAATTCGGGCCGACACATTCCGTCTCAGGTGGATAGAGGTAAAGAGTAATGATTCCTGAAACAGAAAATCCACAGGAAGCGAAAAGTGTCTGTCCGGGGTCGCCTGCGAGGCATGCTTAGGCTAATCCGGGTCGAAACTTTACGCAGAGTCCACAATGTAAAAATATGTGGGCGTTGTACAAATTGACAATATTGACCTGATCCTGATCTTTTTATAAATATATATATATATATATTTTTACATTTAACCCCTTTCCCACATACAATAAATCTGCAGTAGACGACTTTGAAAATATCTTGGCAAAACTATGGAAATCTCTATAATAAATGAAACTATCATTATTGATATAGTGTTGAAAACCTTGTGGAAAAGAGAGAAATCGCTCATTTTGAGCAATTTCCTTTTTACAATATTTTCAAACGTCGTCTGCTGTAGAGGCGTCAGAAAGCGTCTATATGTGGGAAAGGGTTAATTATCGGCCTTCACAATCATGCAACAGGACCAACATGAATGCTACTTTGCGGAGGTCCTTAAACCCATCTTTTACTTAGTGGTTAACTTTCAGAACAAGTTGAAGTTACTTTGATGATCCGGTTGATCTGGTTCTACACTGAATTTGTCAATCCGATATGCAAATTAGATGCCGAATGAATTTAGCCAATCAAAAATATCGATATTTTCTGTCCGGTACACTCGATTGCCGAATGTGGTTATTGTATCACAAACAAAAGTCATGTGATGCATGAGAACCGGGTAGTTCTTAACGAGTAATTGTTGGTTTGTTTGCGATGCATGACGATGGGCGTGGCATAAAATACGATCTCGGATCTATGAATTGCAATACTGTTGGTGTTGGGGCAGAGCACGGCTCATATTTGAACTGTGTGCCGCTTAACACGTAAATGTGTATTTCCATATGATCACATGCGAACTTGTACAGTGAAGGTTCATATCATCTTGTCCATCTGATCAGTCTAACATGTATTTGAATCTACACACATTTATTTAATCTTGTATCAACCTTGTGTTAGCAATATGTGAACATTGTAGGTACGGATCCATAGTTTTCACAAAGTCCATATGAGCCGTCCCGCGAGAAAACCAAAAGTGTGGACTCTGCGTAAAGTATCGACCCAGATCAACCTAAGCATGCCGCGCAGGCTAATCCGTACAGCCACTTGTCGCCTCCTCTGGATTTTCTGTTTCAGGAGTCATTACTCTATACCTCTATCCCCCTGAGACGGATTGTGTTGGCCCAGATTAGCCTGCGCGGAATCCGCAGGCTGATCGGCGTCGATATATTACGCAGGGTTCATAATGCTGGTTTTCTCGTGGGACGGCTCATATAATTTTGTTCATGCACTGGCTGAATTATAAGACATCACGTTTATGATTCAAGTACATGTACATATCGGCAATAAAAATAAACGAGTATATCTCTGCACTAAGATACTTTGATGAAACAGATAATGTAATGTATCCGTCAAATTCATAAAAAGAACATCTTCAAATGTTAATACTTGATTAAACCCTTGCCAACATACAACAAATCTGCAGCAGACGAATTTGAATTATGCAAAATGATGAAGAATCACCAAAAAATGAAGATATACCTATTGAATAGAGTTGAAGACATTGTGGCAAAAGAAGAAATTGCTCATTTACTTCAAAGTTGTATAAGTAGTTGTTTAACGAACCATCTGCTGCATGGATCTACACTAACCACTGTGTGTGCTGTCCCGAAATTCCCCCGAAAGTTCTCATGTCAAAAGACTGCATCAGCTAAAGGGTTAACCCTTTTCCTCATACAGACGCTTTCTGACGCCTCTCCAGCAGACGGCTTTTTAAAAAAAATGGCGACAAAAGAAAAAGTTGCTCATAACGAGCAATTTCATTTTTTGTCACCATGTGTTCAGCTCTATTCAATTATTTTACTTTCATTTAAAAGGAGTTTCCAGTTTTTATCGGGTATGTTTTCAAAGTCGTCCACTGCAAATGTGTTGTATGTGGGAAAGGGTTAAACCCATTACTTCACATGATATTTCAAATGTTGAATATATATTACACTCCCAACAGATAAACGATTTGCAAATCTGAAAAAAATGAAGTAAACTTTTGATAAAGAGTTGAAAATATTGCTTTTAAAGGGGAAATTGCTCGTTTTGAGCAATTTCACCTTTAATTGGTCGTCTGCAAAAGCAGGCGTCAAATGTCGCCAGTGTGAAGTAATGGGTTAATATTCTAGAATACATGTCTTTTTTAAAAGACCACAATGACATTTTATTATGATGGAATCCTGGCAGTTATATTACTGTCGTAATTTGATCCATGCAATGCACCAATTAACGTTCACCAACCCTTTCTCAGATACGGAAGACTTTAAAAACTTTTGTAGCAGAATGCACGTATAAACAATGTGGAAAAGGGATGAAATGTCTCAGAACAAAGACATTTTTCCTTTACAAACAATGCTTTAACATAGATCTCTTCTGAATATATAATCAAGAGTGTTCAATATATTGAACATTTTTAGCATTCGAGGCAGACGAGAAAAGGGATAAAGTCTGAAGTGGCTGACATTTACAAAGTCATTCTCGCCTCAAAAACCTAATGTTTAAATACCATGTTGAGTATCAAGGGATATAAAACATGAATTCTGATGTATTTTGGTTGATTTTGAGAATTGGCGGTATTGGTTAAGTTTTGCGTTTAGGTCAGTTGCATTAAAAATATCAAGCCTATTACTTTGAAACTTGGAAAACTTGTTCATCTTAGACCCTTCTTCACATAGTATGATAAAGATGCTGAAATGGCCCTTTTTATGGGTAAAACACATAAATTTATATGTATTTTGGTCGATTTTGAGAATTGGACTTAGTTTCTTCATTTTTTAGCTCAATTGGCTGAAAGACAGTTGAGCTTATGTCACATCCATATGTGGCGAATTGTCCCTCATGCTTGCATCTGTGCTTCCACTTTTGTTTGCATCAAACCACTTGGCAAATTGGGATGAAACTTCATAGGAAGCATCCACTCAATGTTCTCTCCTGAATTCCTTCAAATTTTATGGATCCATGCACAATTCTGGTTTCCATGGCAACCGAAAGAAAAAAACTTATAAAATCTTCTCCATCGAAAGTGTCAGGCTTTTTTTCAAATAATTCTGTAGAAATGTTCTTAGGGTATCCCTCTATCAGATTCCATCAAGCCATGTTCATTGGTCGAAAAAATAAGGCCTAAGATAGCTGGACTATTTTGCCTTATATGGCTATAGTGAAAATTTAAACAAATCTTCTCCTCCGAAAGTGTCACACCGAATGTCAAATAATTTTGTAGAAATGTTTCTTGGGGGACCCTCTTTCAGATTCCTACAAGCCATGTTAATTGATTGAAAAACAAGGCCACCAGAGGGCTGGGCTATTCTGCCTTATATGGCTATAGTGAAAACTTAAAAAATCTTCTCCTCCGAAAGTGTCAGGACGATTTTCACATAATTTTGTAGAAATGTTTCTAGGTGACTGACCCGCTATCAGATTCCTTCCAGCCATGTTGATTGCTCGAAAACTTTGACTGCGTCTATTTTGCCTTATATGGTTATAGTGAACACTGAAAAAATCTTCTCCTCCGAAAGTGTCTGACCGATTTTCAAATGATTGTGTAGAAAGGTTCCTTGGGTGACCCTCTATCAGATTCCTTCAAGCCATGTTGGTTGGTTGTAAACATGGCCGCCAGGGGGCTATTTTGCCGTATATGCTATAGCGAAAACTTAAAAAAAGTATCTGGCCGATTTTCAAATATTTTTTAAAGAAATGTTCCTTGGTTGACTCTATCAGATTCAACCAAGTCATGTTGATTAGTTTTTAAATATGGCTGCCAGGGGGGCGGTGCTGTAAGATTTTTATTGGCTTTAGTGAAAACTTTAAAAATCATCTCCTCCGAAACAATTTGGCCGATTTTCAAATAATTTTTCAGAAATGTTTCTTGGGTGACACTCTTCAAGATTCCTTCAAGCCATGATGATTGGTCAAATTACATGGCCACAATAGGGCTGGGCTGTTTGGAGATTTAATTTTTGCCTAATGGCAGTGGAGCGATAATAGCCCTCTTGGGCCTCTACTTGTTGTTACATTGATTTAAAAAAATTCCCAAACAATAAAACCATAATGAACTTTAACATATTATGAATATCTTTTATTGGATTGCGTTTTGGGGTTCAAGGTCACTGTTACTAAAAACAGGAAAACAGCAATATATTCAATATCTTTAGTTACAGTTGACTTAATGTAACCATCTCATTTTGCCTGTCCATACACAAGACTCAGCTTAATATGATCTTGACTGATTGTGACAGCCATCCGACGTGAAGATCTTCCTTATCATTTATATGAACTTTTTGCAAGCTAAATTATTTTCGTCTGCTATATTGTCGTCTGCAAAAAAATATTTGTTTTCCCCAAATGTTTACTGAAATAGAATCTAAGCATGTGAGTGTCAAAACACAATGCATCTTTAACCCTTTCCCACTTGTAGATTCATTCTAACGCATCTGCAGCAGACGACGTTTGAAAACATTGTGACAAAAGGAGAAATTGCTCAAAACGAGCAATTTCTCCCTTTGCAACAATGTTTTCAACTTTTATACAGTAATTAAATTAATTATGGGTATTTTCCTTATTATATTTTATCTAGATGTTTTTCAAGTCGTCTGCTGCAGATTTGTTTTATGTATGAAAGGGTTAACCCATTACACACGACTCTTCAAAGGTCGTCTGCTTTACAATCATCAGACGAACAATATTAACACTCTAGAAAACTGAAAATTTATATTGATAAAGAGTTAAAAATATTGCAAAAAAGTGAAATTGCTCACTTTTTGAGCAATATCACCTTTTATTTCAATGTTTTCAAAAGTCATGTTCAATTGCAGGTGTCGATTGTCGTCCTCGTGAAGTAATGGGTTAATCCAGCATAATAATGAATGACCCATCATAACTACTGTTACGTTTCTATTTAGTTTCCCTTGGTGGTGTTAAAATTTACACTACATCCGGAATGTGACATGACAATTCATTAATTCATCTGGTCAACACTTTACCTGCGAAACGTCGAGCGACGATAGCTCGGTCGCTAACGGCAAGGGATAGAAATCCAAACGGTATTGGGTTTGAACACCGGCTAGGTCGTTCATTGTTATCTCCGATGAATGACGAAAGTCATTGCAGCAAGGGATAGCAATCCAAACAGTATTGGGTTCGAACACCGGCTAGGTCATTCATTGTTATCTCCGATGATTGACGAACGTCATTGCGACATGCGTCATTCGACTTCATCTAATGGAATATATAGTGTATGCGGTAAGGAAGCCAGATGCATGCGAAGAATGTTGTGTGGAAAACTGGTGCGAGAAATCCAGAAAATACATGTTAGGTGAACTGGCAGCCGTGATATATACCACAGGCGTCCGACATACTCACAAAGTTTCTCTATATTGTCCATATGCTATGATAAAAATGATCGTTATGATAAATTGGGGAATCTCTCCCGTGTTACTACTATAAATAAACCCTCTATACGGTACATATAGCATTATTATTATACTATATGGACCGTATAGAGGGGCTATTTATAGTAAAACAATACAACTGGATGTGTGTCCTCGAAATATGCATAATGCACGCATATATTGTAAGAGATGCGAATAAATAATGTGGAGCAAATGATTTAGACTAAATCTTTCCAACTAAAGAAAAAATGGATACGCGACATTTTTACGATGGGATTTCAAAGCAAAACGCGTCGTAGATTATTTTTTTTCGGGAATTCACGTCGCCTACAAGTGTGACGTCATAACCGTTTCCTGTTATGATAGACATGAAGTTAAAAAATGCTCTTGAGTTCGCAAAACAAAGAATTATATATTGCGGCTTTGATGTTTGCTACATCAAAACAATTAGGTTCAGAAGAGATCGGAAAAGATAAATCGCAGCATGAATCTACATTTGTAAGTTTTCTTGCATTTTCCCGTTAAAATTCTTCTTCTGCTTCATCCTCCCTGTAGTAATAGTGGTGGTGGTAGTAGAAGTAGGCGTTGTGTGATTCCGGCGTTGTTAGCTGTACATTGATTGATTTGGGTTTAACGCCGTTTTCAACAATTTTTCAGTCATATCACGGCGGCCAGTTCACCTACTCATATGTTTCTTGGATACATTATTTACAAGCAACTGGCTGCTTTTCCACATAGACTGATAGCCCATTGGTGGAAGACGAATGACGCTTGTCCTTATGACTTTTGCCAAACGTCCGAAAGAATGTTGGCCGAGCTGGGGTTCGAACTCACAACCCCTGGATTGTTAGCTGTACATGTCGCAGCAGTATTAATACTATTAGAAGTAGTAATAATTGTAATGGCTGTAGTACAATAGTAGAATTATCATTATAATTATAAGAAGTAGTAATTTGATGATTAGAAGTAGTAGTATTACTAGTTGTAGTAGTAGTTGATGAGACGGTAGCTGTAGTTATATCGCCATTGTAAGACTATGCACAATGGAACCAACAATAAAAGTTGCTGTACTTCAAAGCAAAGCAATGCTTTTTATTTTGACGTTAATGGTAATAACAATGATGATAATGATGAAGATGCTGCTGCTTATAATGCTGACTATATCGCTACTGATGATGTTGATGATAATGACGAAAATAGTACCGATTATGAGTAAAATGATTATGATGATGGTGATAGTTTTGTTTAAACATATGTTATTCAATAACAGTCTCATAGTATACAATAACACATTTCAAAAGGAAAAGTGGGTAGAACGAAAGCTTAAAGCTTATAAAGTCCATCTCCTACTGGTGTGCCTACTC
Organism: Serripes groenlandicus; assembly: GCA_031761405.1. Taxonomy (NCBI): domain Eukaryota; kingdom Metazoa; phylum Mollusca; class Bivalvia; order Cardiida; family Cardiidae; genus Serripes; species Serripes groenlandicus. The sequence goes on from JASEVX010000090.1 coordinate 294,531, forward strand.
ATCTGGTGGTGGTGGTGATGATGATGATGATGATGTTGATGAAGATAAAGATGATGATTTTCATTTACATTTACAGAATGCACTGCTGCAAATATGTTTGTTGAATGTACTAATATGGCTGACGATGATCTTTCTACAGGGTAAGCCACTTTTCTGTAGTTTTTAAGTATACTTTTGGACGCATTTGCAGAAGACGGCATTTGGAGAAAAGAAATTGTAGCTCAAGGAGAAAGTGTTTATAAAACGCTATCTCTCCGTGTGTCGCAATATTTTCAAACTCGAATCAATCAGTATACTAGTTTTTTCCCGAATTTTGACCCGCTCTCAAATATATCGAACGCTGAACCTTTGGAACACGAGCCCGGCGCTATCACACATATACCGTTAACCCTTTCCCACATGCAGAAAACCTGCAGCAGACGACTTTGATAACTTTTTGGAAAACATGTGAAAGTTCTCCATAAATGGGGGATTAATTCAAGAGTTGTAAACATTGTGGCAAAAGTAGAAATTGCTCGTTTTGAAAAATTTCTCCATTTGCAATAATGTTTTTAAAAATCGTCTGCTTCATATGCGTCAAAATGCTTCTTATAAGTGGGAAAGGGTTATGTTTGGTTTTCCTGAAATACGCGGCTCATTCGAAACAATGGCATGTGTTGCGAGGCAAGGAAAATGGGGTTTTATGGTGTCACCGTGTCGGTATACCTTCACCCGCTTCCTACATAAGACACATTTGCTGAAGGCGACTTTGATTTCTCTATACAGTTTGAACTGAACGGAGATGCTAAGAGACAGACCTCACTCAATTATGTCTGCTTCCTGAATTCCTGAAAACGCAAAACAAGACTCACGCCGAAGGTGTTGGGACCACGCACTGGGATATTTTGATCACCAGCATACAGCTGAAGTCGAGTATTACTCGCGTTATGGCTGAACCAGTTCAGTTCTCACTTGTAAGATATTTGCCATCAGACGTTTTATTTAAATTGATTTTCAACTACAGTCACGAACAAAGAATGGTTCTACTACAAACGAGATGTCACTGCTGTCGTTTTTGAAACTCGAAGTCCTACAGAAGCTTTCAAACTCGTTAGGAAGCCTTGGAAAGAAACGTTTACGCAGACAGACCCTCGTGCATTAAAATGTTTGAAATTTGATGTAAAAGGACAGACGAACGTCTACAGAAGGAAGACGAGAATTCTACACCGACATTTAGCAGGTCTGAGAAAAAGACTGGCATATGCATGTAAGTGTTGATATAACCTAGTATAGACATTACTTTCATGCTAAATACATATATATATAATGACGTATGCCTATTAAACGGAACTGACGAAAGATCTCAACCTGTTTCGCTGCCAAAGGCAATTAAAGGCTTTGGGCAAACAATGCAGATTAAACATATCGTTTTTCTTCGATAAATCTACGCCAACATAATTCGAGACTTTCATATTTAATATTCAGGTAGGGTCATTGAACTAAATTTTGAGGAAACGTCAGATATTAAACCATGGGCGTTTTAAAAAAGCTGACGTTCAATAATTTAAAAAATTTAAAAAATTGCAATATCGTTAAATCTCCATGCTCTGTATTTATAAGCTGCTTGAAAAATGTGATTAACAATAAGGACAACAATTTACATACAAATTTAAATCATGAAAGTCAGTTTTCACAATTCAGAGATATTTATTGACATTTATATAAACCCGTAGTTTTGACGTCATTTAACGTCAATATCACACGCATGTATGCTATAAGCATCTTGCATTTTGAACAGGTGTGGAATACATTAAGTCTTATTTCTTAAGTAGCCAAGGCGGCCACAATGTTATCACATGACACTGCTTGTATCCGATCTAATATACCCATTACGTATTTCTGTTTATCACATAACTTGCACTCCAGGAGTGACATAAAGCAGTGACATAAATACCATATATGTAACTAGTTACATAAATAGCCGACTCACAGCACGTATGTGACGTCACTCCAGTGTGACGTCACTTTAAATGACAGCATATTGTTTACAATCATTCTGAATTTCGGCATTTATAAAAAATATTGTTTAAAGAGAATAAATCTCGATAAATGAAAGGTTATAAGTGCCTTGTTGCTAATTTTGTATAAAATCAAAAGGTTATTGATAGGGACTACTTTTTACAGTGGACGTATGCATTAGAACTTCGGGGTGAACTTCGGTCACTGTTTATATGAGGACGAAGAAAAATCGATTTAAAAGATTGAAAACAATCTTTTTATGGTGTTATGTGATGAATAGAATCTTACATTCGTGCTTATTTGATATTGTCTTTATGAAACTCGTCGACTGAAACGAATATGACGCTCGGCAGAGCCTCGCGTCATATTATTTCAGTCGACTCGTTTCATAAAAACAATAACAAATAAGCACTCATGTAAGATCCTCTATATATGTCACTTGTGTAAAACAAGAGAAATTTGATGCAACGCATCAATGTCGCCGGATATCCATAGTGCAGTTATGCATAACACTAACATTATAGTAGTTGAATAAATAGTTATCAACAGAGGGGCATATTGGAACATCAGGGGTGGGGTCAAGTGAAAATGTATCATAACTTGCCAACCAACTAATTACAGTGCTTTCATTAAGGAATAATTATAATATTTGTGAATTCCACATACACTTTTCAAGATGTTTGTCAGAATATTTGAATTTTATTATTTTTCAATAAAACCACAAAACAGACAATTTAGGATTTACATGCAATATAGCACGTCATTTTACCTTTCCTCTATTAAAGTCAACAGTGGACACCTTTGCAGCAATCTACTTTTAAAACAATAAGATAAGGGTTAAATCGCTGAAGACATGAGTTTTCTCTTTTTCTCAAAATGATATTAGATTGGCATCCTAATTATATTCATACTTTAACAAATGTTGAAATGTAGTCCAATATTTATAAATTAGACCACCTTCGAAATATAATATCAACTAAACAGTTAAATCTCATTGAAATTGTTGTATAATTCAAAATTAATTTCGAACATAAACTGTGAGCCCTACAACATGTTAATTTATTTTAATTCTTTCCTTCCTTTTTTTATAATGAAAATAACAAACTACTCATGTTTTAAAATTATATTAAGATGAGCGCCCTTGTGTCAATGACGCATAACAATATGCAGATCGGAAGCAATATGCCTTTAGGGAATTAAATGACACATTTAAAATTGTCAAGGACGAAATAATTTTGTACGAAAGACCCGATTCTTTCTTATTCGCAGAGGTGTCGTTCTTGAAACTCTCTTTATAGGCAGAGAGTGTTCGTTCAAAATAATTTTTCTATTAAAACCAGTTTTATCTCGGTTTGTTCTTTTCTTCACTTGTTTCGAACCAAATAAACATTTTAAATCACCTATGATTTACTATTTGTAAGTGAGTGTAAAGAGCGGCTCTTTGCAAAGGAGATTGATCTACGCAGTTGGTATTCGCGAGTATGTAAACAAATTTAGACTGTGCGACGTAAAGGTTTGTAGTTATCGCAATTTGATTACACGTAGTATATAGTGTAAAATAAAGTATACCAGTCTAGCTAATAGGGATTGTTTTGTCTTCGTAAATAAAACAAAAAAACATAAATGCGAGTCAAAATAAAGAAACTGAAAATACCTAAACCATCGGAATATTTATTTCATTTTAGATGTGTCATTACTTAGTGTTTTTAAACAAACACAATTGTAATATGTTAAAGACATCTAAATGTATTTCTTTCTAATAATAATCCCCCCTCCCATGTGATTTCCGAAAACCTATTAAAAATAGAAGTCGCGGGCTTCTGCCCGGCGACTAATAACATGACCGAATCACTATTTTTGTATTCATCCGCGAATGTTTACAAAATGGCTGAGAACCTGTATCCGGTAAACACAAACGTCACGATAGATGGACGAGGTAAAGGAACCTTTATCGGTCATACAACTATGTGTTTGTGTGATTAGTTAACAGTTTATTAAGTATTACATGTTATGTCTATTTTCTGACAGCGAACAAATGATTTTCTCTTTTTGTTTCGTCATGTGATAAAAATAACCTGACATTCGTTGTCATTTCATAAAGTTTACTAAACTCGTCCAATAAAACTTTATATGAAATGACAATTCATGTCAGATCCTATATATATATCATGAGACCGTGTTTATATATGCAAGTGACTTCGGCATGCGTCGACATTCCCGCTTATCTCAAAGCTTTTCTTCATCGAATAATTTACTTAATTTCGATAAACATTGGATAAGCAATTCTCTGTCTATAGCAACCATACTTTTATTTTCAAAATTTCTCATTTTCTGCATAAATGACCCTGCAATTAAAGACCACCTATAAACAGGTTGTTCTTTTTCCATGGGTGGTCTTTAAATACAGGTTGGACTGTTTATTCCGAGTCCATTCGATTTCGGGATAGCAAGTGTAAACTGTATCATTATTTATATTACGTAAGACGTTTAAACAAATAAAATTGTAGACCTTATAGTTTTGCATTTTTGTCCAATTTACAGACATTGATTTGAAATCAAAAGTAGAAACAAAGGGCAAAGTGTTAAAAGCTGCAAAGGAGAAGCTGTTCCCCCTCCAAGATATTAGAGATCGGCTGATGTGTGAGAAGGATGATCTGATTGCTAGCTTAGAGGCTGAAACCAAACGCAACGTCGATCTGTCTGAGAGATTCCGTAATGTTTGTGTGTAAGTTCTCATTTCCATAAACAACATATAAATTTGATGTAAATTTATGAGCGGCGCTCTACGAAAACCCAACCTCAAGGCATATGTGACCAGTGCAGCGTCTAGATGATCAACCAGCACATCCATTCGGTTTGATCTTGATCTGCACTGTTCGCCAAAAAGTCAAACAAGTTTTCTAAACATTTCTGTAAAGCAATATCCATTTGGTTTCCGCAGAACACCGTTTATATATGTCTTGATTGATTGATTGGTTGATTGGGGTTTAACGTCGTTTTTAACAATTTCTCAGTTATATCACGGCGGCCAGTTCACCTACTCATGCATTTCCTGGTTTTCTCAAACCAGTACTCCACAACCCCAGCAACTGGCTGCTTTTCCACATAGACTTAGCCAATTGGTTGAAGACGAATGACGCATGTCGCATTGACTTTTGAAAGAAAGTTGGCCGAGCCGGGATTCGAACTCACAATCCCTAGATTGACAGCCCGCGTCGCTACCGACTGAGCTACCGGGGCTCGGCAAATAGATATGTCTTGACGCCATAATACTATGAACATGCATTCTAAATTATATATTTGAGCCGTTCCACGAGAAAACGAACATTATGGACTCAGATCATTGTTAATCTGAACCGACACATTCCGTCTCATGCGGGTAAGGGTAAAGAGTAATGATTCCTGAAACAGAAAATCCACAGGAGGCAACAGTATCTGTCCGGGTTAGCTTATTTGAAGATGACTTAAGTTTTAAAGTAACATACGTTCTGATTGGTTAAACCGTGTTTTCAATTTCACTCAAAGTTAGAGACATCTGTTTTACGGACGCATTGTACAAGAACATTCCGCGAAACACATATGTCGCCTGTGAAAATTGAATAATAAGTGAGAAAATGACCAGCTGGAATATATGGGATATCTCCAAAAATACTTTTGCTAGAATCAAAGTTCTTATGCACTGCACATATGCAAACCACAATCTAGCTACATACACAGTTTACACATTTGCTTATTTGTAAACTCCAAATATAAGCATGCTAGAATTGTAGTTCATATGCTCTGTACATCTGTAGTTTATGAGCTCTTTACTAACCAAGTTTTAGATTGAAACATTGGACATTAATTGAGAAAATAGCCCCCAAAAAGGAAAAAGGTAAACAAGCAGGCAATATTTGTGTTTCTTGTATTGTCCCTTTCTCCTTATAACAACGTATACTTGCAGTTGGTTCAAATGCACTGTGAATCGCTCGATGTGATTGCTTAAAAAGGGATCGCTAGACTAAAGGGAATATTGCGTTTATTTTCTGATGAAGGTCATTGATCACATGAACATGTCACGGAACTACTTTTCAATTTATATTTCCCTTTTCAAACAATTCATTCGTTGAAAAATAACATTTTCCCTTCTAAACTCTTATTATCGAAGTTAAATGTATGTTTCGGCGCAGATATGAGTGTAAAACACGAAATTACCAAATTACACAGCTGACGTGATGCCTATTTGGCAATATCGTGTTACACTATTATAACTGCACCGAAACATACATTAAACCCTTTAATAAATGTTGCAACTTAATGCATAGCGTGAGGGGGGGACAGACGGACGGCGGCACAATGATCCCTAAGTGTCCCCCTGCCTTTCATACAGGTGACACACAAACGGATTGCCATACCCGCATTTTCGAGACTATATTTGATATTAATCTTTGCAGGGGAGGCAATCGGAATGAGAGTGTATTCACTGTGGGAGCTGGTGATTTTCTGGTGAATGAAAACCATTTAGATGTACAGTAAACAAGTATCGCGTGTCTTCGCCGAAAGATTAGGGAGATATTAACATATCAGGGAAAATACGTTGTCTTGTCTTTCAAAAAATTTCAGTTGAAAAATCATAGTATGTGTTTGTTTATTTTAAGTTTATCTATGTGTCAAACAAATACAAACAAATGGATTCTGATTGAGTTGTTCTATAATTTTGACCTCGATATTTAAAGAAAATATTTTAAAATAAATTATCCGCATCTAACGATCTGGGTTATCATGCATATACATACAGCTAACACAAATCGTTTGCTAAGCGCAAAACAGGTGTAACTGCTTCTTTAATCACATACAGTTACAACCGTTTTACGCTAAGGCAGCCATCGAAATGCGAGCCACTATTCAGCTAGCTCAACTACAACCTTCATGTTCGTCCACATGTTATTAATTCCTAGATGCATCTCTCATTTAGAGCCCAGATCGTTAGGCAATGCCTAATTTATGTGAAGTTAAGTTTGCATACAAAGTTGACTAATAGTCAGCGGTTGATACAACTAGTATTCATGAAACATAATTATTTCAGGTTCAAAATAATATCAGAATGTGCTTCCATTATAAATGGATCCAGTAAAGTACAGTTTTACAGAAGATCCTTTCAACATTTGTTAACATGACTTATTAGCGAACATTGCGGAGCAAGATCGGACTGTATGGATGTGCTGGCTGATCTGGTTCTACACTGGGCGCAAATACCTTTTAGTTGGCATTCGTATATCACCAATCACGTGGAATATTGAAGATTTAAACCTTACTATAAAACAACTATCGATATTATACAGTGTCAAATACAGAATACTTCGAAACATATATGAAGTCTGTGAAAGTGGCGTTAAGCGAGAAATTATGTTGAAATAAAGGGAAAATAATAATACAATTTTAAATCTTAGTTGACAAAATGATTGAAGGTGCTGTGTCGTGATATAGGTCAAAATCTACACATGTTAAAAGTACTGAGACTAAGATAAAAATACAAAAAAAGGGATTCTGATTGAGTTGTTCTATAAATTTGACCTTGATATTTAAAGAAAATATTTCAAAATAAATGATCCGCATCTAACGATCTGGGTTATCATGGATATACATACAGCTAACACAAATCGTTGGCTAAGCGCAAAACAGGTGTAACTGCTTCTTTAATCACATACAGTTACAACCGTTTTACGCTAAGGCAGCCATCGAAATGCGAGCCACTGTATTCAGCTAGTTCAACCACAACCTTCATGATCGTCCACATGTTATTAAGTCCTAGATGCATCTCTCATTTAGAGCCCAGATCGTTAGACAATGCCTAATTTATGTGAAGTTAACTTTGCATACAAATTTGACTAATAGGCAGCGGTTGATACAACTAGTATTCATGAAAACAAAATTATTTCGGGTTTAAAATAATATCAGAATGTGCTTCCATTATACATGGATGCAGTTAAGTAGTTTTACAGAAGATCCTTTCAACATTTGTTAACATGACTTATTAGCGAACATTGCGAAGCAAGATCAGACTGTATGGATGTGCTGGCTGATCTGGTTCTACACTGGGCGCAAATACCTTTTGGTTGGCATTCGTATATCACCAATCACGTGGAATATTGAAGATTTAAACCACACTATAAAACAACTATCGATATTATACAGTGTCAAATACAGAATACTTCGAAACATATATGAAGTCTGTGAAAGTGGCGTTAAGCGAGAAATTATGTTGAAATAAAGGGAAAATAATAATACAATTTTAAATCTTAGTTGACAAAATGATTGAAGGTGCTGTGTCGTGATATAGGTCAAAATCTACACATGTTAAAAGTACTGAGACTAAGATAATGTATTGCAGAATCACGTTTGCATCATGTTCTTGATGGTAATAAGTTACCCAGTAGACAAACACGAAAGCTAATTTCTGCACATTTTCATCTAAAGTGAAGTATCAATACAACTACATTTTAGATAGAAACACATATGTTACGTTTTGACATTGAACAATAACTTAAATGTTAATTCAACGAAATGATGACCCATAAAACTCGATACAGTCCCGTTAAAGAGTTTGTAACGTATTTCTCACCAATTCGATTGTTAAATTCTATATACACGTACATGCAGTTGTAATTAAACATTATAACAAGATGTTTAGCTCTGCTATATTGTTCTATGAATTACCAAGTCAATGTGTTTAATTTTCCACTGCAATCTCCAGCTAGTGCCACGTCTTCCTCAACGCAAACTGCTCGCTCAACCGAGCTGTAATATACGCACTTAAGGGTGACGTCATTGGTCATATCCCATACGCGCATGCTCCGATCTCCACACGATACCATGACGTCACCGGAACGAGAAAACGCGATGTCCTTAATCTTTGACGAATGTTCTGTTCTTGAAGCAGATAGAGTTATTTCGGTGTCGGAAATCTTCCACGCGTGAAGCTCGCCGTTTTCAAGTCCAGTCACTAAACAATTACCAACGGGAGAGAAAGCACACTGAGTGTATAAGAACTCAGTTTCAGGCAGGTAGGCTATTGTCTCATGTCGGTCCAAACTGAAGTATTTCAATAAGTTGTAAAAGTGATTACTTGCAAAACATGGTATTTAAATTGAACAGTATAGTGCGAAATAACACCATGCGATTTATGGCAATATGTTTGCTATCTTGTACAATATTATAACACATACTACTAAAATAGAAACAAGTAAATTCATTTTGAATCTACCGGAATAGTTTAATTTTTAGAAAATCGTGACCCTTCAATGACGTTACAACAGTATTCTGGTCATCTACACTGGAGCGTCTGGATTGAGAACGGGAGACCAATGTCAGGTCATACCAAATACTCAAAATATATACGGAATGGCTTGCCTCATTGGCGATGAGCGTCGCGGGGATAGCAAGTATTACGACTGATGCATCGGTGTCAGGATAGATACAACCGTTACAGCTGGTCATTTAACTAGAAAACGCAATGGTGTAACAGTTACTGCAGTACTATTGAAATTAGCGTAAGACACTATGCAACGAAATGAGACATTCTACGAGAAAACCAACCTTATGGACTCTGCGTAAAGTATCGACCCAGATCAGCCTAAGCATGCCGCGCAGGTTGATCTGGGCAGACACTTTTTGCCTCCTGTAGATAATCATTATTCCATACTTCTACTCCCCTGAGACGGCTATTCAGGGTCGATACATTCCGGAGAGTCAATAATGTTTTTTTTTTTTTTTGGAACGGCTCAAATATATAACATGGCGGCCGGCTCATAAAAAAATACCCGTGTGTTAATGGGATTTCTCGCTACCGTTCTCAATACAAATTCTACCATAGTATAGAATGCAACAATGGTCAGCGTTTTGTTATAGAAGTGAATTACCTTCTCTATGAACTTTAGAAAATTTACATTTTGAAAAATTCAGCGTTCTTACTCATTCGAAAGTCAAGTAACACTTACCTAACTTTCCAAATAATAGCCTGGGTTTTCGAAACCGCAATCACGTGATTTTTAACTGTGCAAGTTGCCATGACAGTGATCTCGTCATGCCACGATATTTGCTGGAGTTTTTCGAACACTTTGTCATCGTAAATGTGTACATCGCCCCTGTTTGTTCCTGTAATTGAATTATATTGCATTATCATTTAGCTGAAATAGACGGCATTTGGCAGCAGACAACCTTTTAAAATACAAAAGCATACTTCCCGTGTTCCAAGCGCTACATTTTCCCTGTAATATTTTCAAAACAGCAGACTCTAAAATAATAATCAGCTTTATAACTATTCTAAGTGTTTTTATCGTTTTATTTTAGACCAAACAAGTGCTACAGTCCCTTTAAGATAAACTAGTTATACAAACCGACTGCTATGAACCATGCACCACAACAAAAAGACGATGGTGTTTCATCATCTGCAAACTCCTTTGGTTCTATCACGTGATCGGTACTTCCGGTCTCGGTGTCACAAATGTGAACTTTTGTTTTAATCATCGATCGATTCTGAAAAAAACATAGCGGGGTATAAGAATAACATTCACTGATTGAATACTAATAATGAAGCAAATATAAGCACAGGCGTCCGAATTTCTATTACAGCAAAAAATGCGAAAAATCACACAATACCTCGTTAAAATACTAAAGAAGTCTCTCTATATTGTCTATACGCATCATTATGATCGTAATGGTAATTTGGGGAATCCCGCACGTGTTACTATAAATAGCCCCTCTACGTCCATATAGTGTAATAATAATGACAAGGTGTGCAACGGCATTTAACCCCCTTGCTCGATTCGGGCAATACTTTCCGCAGAAAAACGTCTAAAACGACCTGGTCCCAGGTAGAGACAGGTTCATAAATGATTTTTCTCATGATCACCACATCAATATTTGCCAACCGACCAATACGAAGGGCGATTTTAAGCTTAATGTTCATTATATTTGGAAATGTGTAGTTGTCCTGACCGCCATGCGCTGACGTCACAATTTGCAACATTCCGCAGTGACAGATTAATCAAACAACGATTTAAAACATGATCTTAAAAATATTGTTTATACTTCTTTCGAAAACGTACAAATAAATACCGTATTTTTTATAAATAATATTATTTTTGGAAGAAAAATGATTAAATGCCAACCCCAACAAACATTGCTCAAGTCCAATATTCTAAAAAAGCGCGTCATTTCGCGTTAAATATTCGTTACGGAACGTGATTATTGCGACGTCAGCGCATGGCGGTCAGGACAACTAAAAATTTCCAAATATAATGAACATTAAGCTTAAAATCGCCGGCGTATTGGTCGGTTGGCAAATATTGATTTGGTGGATCATGAGAAAAATCATTTATGAACCTGGGACCAGGTCGTTTTAGACGTTTTTCTGCGGAAATTATTGCCCGAATCGAGCAAGGGGGTAAAATGCCGTTGCACACCTTGTCATTATTATTACACTATATGGACGTATAGAGGGGCTATTTATAGTAACACGTGCGGAATTCCCCAAATTACCATTACGATCATTATGATGCGTATAAACAATATAGAGACACTTCTTTAGTATTTTAACGATGTATTGTGTGATTTTAGCATTTTGTTGCTGTAATAGAAATTTAGACGCCTGTGATATGAGGGACACATCACATTAAAACCATCCATCGGAACTTAACAACCGGCAATTGTTGAGATCAGCCTGTCATACGCATCCGGACCAGGATCTACTTGGTTCGTTATCTAGCCATACACCCATTTTGGAAAACTCTAGAGAATATTTCTAGCATATTAGTTGCATTAATTTTTATCCCTAGTTATTATTAATGAGTATTCAAAAACAAAAGGCACGTAACCCCTGCAATAATAAAGATGATATATTGATTCCCTTCTAGTTATAAAACATAGGGGAGGGAAAAAATACATTTTAACCAAACTAGTAAAGTATCTTTTAAATCTTATTTATTTATTACTGAAACAAGTAATATGTTCATCTACAATCGATGAGTCACAATAAAGTTTCCGTAGCATAAACACCAGAATACTACTTGTAAGCTTTCAGAGTTCCTTACTACCGCTCACCTTGCAATGGCCAATTCCAATATCAAGGATGACAATCCTAGTCCCGTCTGCTGTAAATGCCGTCTGCTTCACTTTACTTGGTAGCTTGCCAGTACTGACTGATGGACAGCCTGGCTTTCTGATCCTACAGAACTGATCGGATCCCTTACTGTAAACAATCGTCCCGGAGGAAGGCGAAATAGAGAGAGTATTAAACGGCTCGTGTTCCGAAGCATCATTAATGCCATCGAAATCTTGATCTGTCACGTCACTTCCTTCCTCAAATCCATCATCCTTTTCGTGTTCTTCCCCTGCTTGTATTTTTAAAGTTTCAATGTTCCAAACTTTAAGGGACCTGCAAATATTAATTGCACCATATTCATCTAAAGAAAAAGAAATGTGTTACAAAGATACCATTTCGGAAGTTTGAAAGGTTAACATTTTTGTTCACATATAAAACATCTGCAGTAGACGATTTCGATAACATGAAAGTAGTATTAATTTATAGAAACATTCTGAATAATGTTTCCTTTTGTTGCGCACTGTTTTTAAAAGTGGTCTGAATACGGTGAAGGGTAAAGACTCCGAGTATTACAGTATCTTCTATCTAATTGTGATCTTCAAACACTAGATAGTCCACACAGATATTTTTTTGCCTAGAATAATAAATATGTATTACGTCACCTTCAAGAAGTGTACACGAATATACATGTATTATTGTTGTAATCTTTTATTCCAATCACTATTTAACAATCTAAACATCTAAAGTATCTCGAAACTATTCTGTAATTTATAATATATACTATAATATATATAATTTTATGAATTGTTCAGGCAACCCGCTCACAGTGTTCGTTACTTAAGAATTGGACATATACATATTCTGTATATACATTTGTTTAAATATGTTGAGAATGCTTATGTGCAAATGTATTCTTTGATCAATGTTTATTGTTGACGGCCACAAGGGAGATAACTGATGTTGTAATTGTTTATTGTGTTACCGTCGTTAAATAAAGTATATTGAATTGAATTGAATTAAATAATCATCCTAATTATGTCAGACTTAGTATTCGTCCCATTCAAGAAGTGTAAACTAATATAGTATTGTTGTTTTCTACAATTCCAATCACTATTCAACAATCTAAACATCTAAAGTATCTCGAAACTATTCTGTAATTTATAATCATCCTAATTATGTCATGCTTAGTAAACGTCCCATTCAAGAAGTGTAAAAGAATATAGTATTGTTATCTTCTATTCCAAATCACTATTCAACAATCTAAACATCTAAAGTATCTCGAAACTATTCTGTAATTTATAATCATCCTAATTATGTCATGCTTAGTATATGGTTTGTAAATATAAATATACATGGGCCGCAGGCCTTTATACTTGAATAAATAATTGAATTGAATTGAACTAAAAGGTGAATGTTGTTTTACAAATCTCAAAATATGAGCGGTACTCTGCGAAAACCAACTTTAACTTAATTATTGAACAAGTGGAAAAAATACTTGCACGAGTACCACAATGGAATCATGTTCTACATTACAGAAGCGATTGAAACCTACTTTGACTTAGTGTCGAGCCAGATCACTCTGTGCGAATGCACTGAAATGCACTTTATCTACATTGGTCGCAAACTCCTTACGGTTGGTTTTCGCAGAGCGCCGCTATTTTACTAAACATTTATTTTCCTCTGCATGGAACATATTAACATACGAACAAACAGACGAACACTAATATATCTACAGGTTAGCGATCACATAAACTGTTTTAAGCTAAAAACAAATCAGAGAAAGACTATATTTAGATAGTAAGTACATTTATAACCTAACAACAGTGATTCGATCATTACCCTTGCATGGTGGAATTTTACTTAGCCTTCTTAACAGAAGGCGGCAGTCTTGGGTCCTCGCCAAATGGAGTCACCCCGATGTGAAGAAGCCCCTCCCAAAACCGCAAAATAAATTTCATCATTTCTGATAAGTCATTTCAGGTCTTCTGAGACATGTATCTATGATGAATGCATCTTTTAAATGTATATCCTAATACCACAGGCGTTGGGGTTAAGACAGTGTTACTATAAAAAGTCTGTCTATATGGTTCGTAAACCATAATAATGATGGAGGTAATGTTTTCGTATTATTAGTATAGCATATGAACCATAGCGAGACTATTTATAGTAACACGGTCATGTGTGGGCTTTGTCCAAATGTTCTCAAACGAAAACAATACCGGTATAATTATTATTTTATAAGAACCATCAAAATATATCATTTGTTTTGTATCGATTTTTTTCTAATTCTCAAATGAAAATACAGACGCCTGTGATACTGCACGATTGAATTGTTATGAAATTCGGTTCATTTATCCAAGTACTGATACATCAAAACAAGTCACACGTTTGAAAACATTATTTATATTCAAACAAAGATCAGGATCACGTTAATATCATCAAGTAATATCAAATCACATATGTATTACCCGTCCAAGGAAGACGACACTAAATAAGCCTCATTCACTGGATCCAAGGTTACCATGGTGACACTATCAGAATGTCCAACTAACGTCGAGATGCAGGCCCATTTGGTCTGATATGACCACATTTTGATGGTTCTATCTGTTGATGCTGAAAACATGGTGTCTCCAGATTTACTCAACTTGATAGATGTCACCCAGCCAAAATGACATTTGAACTTGTTCATCATCTTCCCATCGCTGACATTCCATTGGCTGATAGTGTTGTCCGTTGAACCAACCAGAACCTGCAGTCAGATCAAATGTAAATACAATTGGAACATGTTAACTGTGTCCAAACACAAGCGTCCGCATTTCTATAACAGCAAAAAATGCTGAAAATCACACAATACCTCGTTAAAATACTCAAAAAGTCTCTCTATATTGTCTATACGCTATGACCTCTTGATTATTTTAACGAGGTATTGATTATCAGCATTTTTTGGTGTAATA
The DNA here is from genome assembly GCA_031761405.1 of Serripes groenlandicus. Taxonomy (NCBI): domain Eukaryota; kingdom Metazoa; phylum Mollusca; class Bivalvia; order Cardiida; family Cardiidae; genus Serripes; species Serripes groenlandicus. The sequence continues at coordinate 309,564 of JASEVX010000090.1, forward strand.
GAAATTCGGACGCCTGTGGTCCAAAGGACTCAAGCGCCATGTCCTAAGTTACATCGGTCATTGTGTTGGCCATTGCGACTATTGATTGATTGTTTGGTGTTTAACGCCGCTTCTAACATTTGTCCAGTTATATCACGGCATTCCCTGGGTAAGTTACCAGTACTACTGGTCCTTTTATCCTGAAACAAGCCAGTCAGCCGTAATGCTAACACTGCAACTCTGAGCGCCAAGGAGGGCAGCCGTTACTACCTTTTTTGGTATGACTCGGCCGGGAATCGATCCCACGACCTCCTGCATCCGAGCCGAACGCCTTACCACCGAGGCGGTATTAATTGCGACTACGTGAAAATAAAGACATGTATACATACGAATCAATGTTGTGTGATATAAATGTAGACTGTTTGTCTTCTAGGAAAACATCGTGTCAAATTTGTAAAAATATCATTTCCATTGCAGACTTGTCTTCGCAAGCCAGTGGCGCCTTTTCCATTACATTCTCATATTTACCCACATACTGACTAGGCTATTTAAGAATCAAATATCACGCTGTGCCACCTAGTTGATACGAAAATGCTTCTTTCATTGCCGAACAGTTTCCCCGGTAGTTCAGTCGGTAGTGACGCGGGCTGTCAATCCAGGGGTTGTGGGTTCGTATCCAGCTCGGCCAACATTCTTTCCGACGTTTGACAAAAGTCACTGTGACAAGCGTCATTCGTATTTCGCGAGGAAAAGCAGCCAGTTGCTTGGAAAGTATGTTGTGTGAAGTACTGGTGTGAGAAAGCTAGGAAACACATGAGCAGGTGAACTGGCCGTCGTGATATGACTAAACAATTGTTGAAAACGGCGTTAAGCCCCAATCAATCAATCAATCACAGTTTATAGATATTTTGCATCTGTGATCCCGTCAATGCGAAAAGGTACACGTTGGTTTTTGTGAATGGTGTTGCTGCAGATTAGCAAGTGCATCTCGAGGGCTTGGCGTGAAACGGTTGTAACTAGATCCTATTTTGAAAACCCTGGTTTAGGGGCAATTTTGACCCCTTTGTAAACAATGCAAATTTAGGTGCCATTGCTCAGAACGAGCAATGGCACCTAAATGTCCATTGTTTACCAAGAAAAATGATTTAACGCTTATAAAGACTTTATGGCCTGGTGAATAAACTTGGTAAAAAAATACCGATTTTAGTTACAACCGTTTCACACCAAACCCTCGATCTTTTCAGTGATATCGAAACTAACACAAATTGACAGAATCTTCTCACAAGCATATGCAATTCATATAATGAACATTGTAGATCTTAATCGCTTGGTTACAAAAGCCAAATGTTTTACCATTTTCAATTTACGACTATGCTCATAGAGCATATTTATTTACTAGAACAAATACACTCCCGTACACTCACTTATCACAACTCTGTGGCAGACCGCCTTGAACATAAATAGGACAAATAATGGAAAATGTATTTATACGTATGTATTTCATTCATTGAATTGAAAAAATTGTTTTGAATCGTAATTTACGTCAAAATGCGTATGTACAATGCACTTTGGAAATGTTTAACACCAACCTCATTCCCGTTCGGATGGTAGGCACAACACATCGCAAAGCAGTCATTCACTTCTTGTCCTTCCTCACCATTCTCGAACGTATTGGCATTGGACGATATAATTACATGCTTTTCCATGTCTATTATAACTAATCCTGCAAATTCAAAACGATTAGATATCATTTATGTGAGTTTAACTCCGCTTTCAACAGTATTTCAGTTGTTATATCACATCAGTCAGCTGGATTACCCGTGAGTTTCCTGGCTTTGTTGCACTCAATACAACATTCTGTTCCAGGCAGCTTGCTACCTTTCAACCTATACGTTTCAGTGCAAGGCTAGATACAGATTGGCGCATTGTATCAGCCATCGAAACGATTGTATTCGGGATTCGAACTACTGAATCTAGATCGACAGCTCTCTTCGTTTTATACATATTAAAATAAACCTTGGATATAAGAAATAATATAAATATGTGCAAAATTACTTTCTTACTTCTGTTTTTTTTATACGATTAAATAAATCGACGGCGTAGCAGGCGAGTTATTTATGTGTATGACATTTGCTCTACTATGTATCCAAAGAGTGTGTCCACAAAAGATTAATGGCGATATTCCTACGTTTTGATTGGGTGAAAAGAAAATTCAAAACAAAATATTTCTAGAGGATAAAACAAAATAATACTTACTCGATAAAGGAATGACAACAAGGAATCTGATATATGATAATTTTGCGTGTAATGACACATGTTTTCTATTTTAAAAATGAGTCCAAACATAACTGATAATGTGTTTTTTCGACATTTGACCTTATGCAGCGGTGTAAGTCGTAAGTTCTTAACGTCATAATTATTAAGCGCAGACGCAAATTGTATGACGTTATAGAAATTACGATTGGATTAAACAAAAATTATCTCTAGAGGTTATGATAACCGACAACACTATTAAGATGTGTTCGTTTACCTAAAATAGATAGCACCTATACTCATATTTATAACCACAAAATACAAAACAAACAATTTTTTTAATCATAATTATCATCATTATTTTTATTGTTATTATTCTTATTGTTATAGTTCTTGTTATTTTTACAGATAATTATCATTATTATTACAGCTTAGTTTTATTATTATTATCATTATTATTACAGCTTATTGTTATTATTATTATCATTATTATTAGAGAAAGACAGTGATGAGTTTATACCTCTGGCACATGCTACAGCAAGTATCTTTCCTACCGGAGATAGGTCTAGTCCGGTAATAACGTCCTCTAACTGAATAGTTGATTGATGTTCGAGAGTGTCGGCATTCCAGAAATACAAATGACCTTGTCTGAATGACGTCACTAGCGTTTTTCCGTCCCGTGAAAACTTCAGGCTTGTAATTTTCTCGATGTCTGTATTCTCTTGTTTGATCTATTAAGAATGTAATATGGATTTAATGGTTTCTTTAGGCGACCAACGTCCAAATAAATGTTTACTAATAACCAAAACAAGTGGTGACTAGAACTTATGTACACATTCAAAGAAACCAAATTGTTTTATTGTGCTTTATAACATTATAAGGAACACTTAAGAAATACACGTGGATTTGAAAAATCATATCTTTTACTCCTAGTAGGAAATATTTCCAATAGGAAATAATTAGTTGACAGGATTATATGTGCTTCATCATCTGTTTTAACATATCTCCTAGTAGAAAATATTTCCAATCAGTTGACAGGATTATATGAAATAGCGACATATGTTACGACACCACTTTAACAGTTGGGGTGCGTTCGAGTAAAGAAAGCGCCATATAAACACTGCTACTTTTGATATAGATGTTAAACGTCTGTAACCATACATGACATAATTTGTCATCGATCATTTAGTTAATTTATAATGTATTTACCATCGAACGTTTCATAAGAGAATTGGTATTGCTCGTGAGTTTACTCTTTAATAAGAAACACGTGCTGACGCATTAATGTGTTACGTAGTTAATATCACTGGGGACATAATTAATGTATCAAATTGTTAATGGTAAATAAAATCTATTTCTTGATGTAAAACAAACAAATACAAAGACTCGATGCAGTTCTTATAACGTACCATCGTGCCTGAGCTGTCCAACAGTAACACATTGCCATCTTCTGTACCAACAACAATCCTGTCGCCGGAAGGCGAAAAACAACATGGATTCGATGGTAACGCCTCGATCTCGTCTGCTTCTATTGGTAGAGGTAACGACGTCATTGCAGCAAGTTCCATACCAGTAATGACGTACCATATATTCATGCTTCCGTCGTCTGCAGCCGACACAATCATGTCGCCTGTAATAAAATTGAAATCTTTGCGAACACATAATGTGATGCAAGGAACACAGACCAAAACATCAGCATATTTTTACAGTTTCAGGGAAAGTGTACCTTAATATATTTTATTCGAAGGCAATTATGAAACACAACCACATTTAAAATATTCGCTGTTATAAAATGATGAAATAACTAACGAGGATTTCTCTAGTAACGGCGATTTTTGTAAATTATGTTTTGTGATGGATCAGATAATGTTAAAGAGTCAAAGTAGAGCCAAAAAGGCGTACCTGAGGGTGACAGATCACAATATCTAACACCCGCGGAATGTCCAAGAAGTGTCATCTCACAAGTGTTGTCTTCCTTTAACACAGAAACGTTCCGAATAAATATCATTGGAATATCTCTTGCGTCACATGCTTTTAACATTTTAAAAATGGCGCTCGTGTGCGGATGCTGTGATGCAATTTGGTAAATTGAAAAAGGTTCCTTCCACAGAGTCGTCATGTTTGAGGCGATAACTCGTGACAATTGTCTCAGATCTTTACTTCCCGAACGATTTGCTGCTTCTGATATGTTCCTAAAACATTCAAACCCGAGTCCACTTTCGAATTTAGCTTCAATGAAATTCAGTCTCATGATGCTAATAAGTCTTTTCCAGTCGTTTAACAGCAACAGCTGGTGTGGTAATTCAGATAGTTTTCTCGTGTTTATATTTCTACCCATTGATCTCTCTCCGTACGTAATAACTTGCTGACTTACAAGATATCTAGGTTCTAACTGTGCAAACTTCTCTCCTGTCGTCCCTGCACCAAGGTTGGAATAGACCTTTCCATTTGCCCATTTGTTGTCAAAATAATCGGCTATGGCAATTCTTGCCTGCCGCTCAAAGGGGTCTTTATTGTCACCGAAAGCGTTCACAAGATATCTTCCCCTCGCAATACCAGCAATCTGTGGATGACACCATGTGATCAACATTATTCCACGATAAGCCTTCTCAACTAGAAAATGTCTTAGACTATGTTTTATTTTCAACCATGAAACGATAGGGAAACGTCGAATAGGAGGTTTGGCATTGCAGAAACCAGCGTCCAATACTTCGTCATCACAAGATAAAATGTCTTCAAGCTCAATGTCGGACAACCCGTGTTTGGACGCTGTGATATAGGCCAATACATGACGAACTAACACGTGACCGAGCCTGTCTTCTATACATTTGAAATAAGCTTCTGTCATTTCAAATAAGTCAGATATGTTCTCAGTAGAGTCTGTTAGATCAAATGACCGCCATCTTGTTGCAAGATTAGCTGCAAGACTCAAAAACAAAGACGAGGGAGATTTTTGATACAGATCTACAAGCTTCTGAGTTTGCTCATATGTTATCTGGTGTCCCATAACAGCAAGCTTTTCCTTCAATATCCCCGGTACTTCCATTGGCAACAATGGAACTAATTCTAGAAACTGTTTCTTCGGAAGAACGCGTTGTAATACACCTAGACTCCGTCCCGGCGTAGTTGACAGAACTATTTTCACATGGTCCGGTAAAGCATTGTCTAACTGTAACCATCGCAAATTGTACGCAAAGTTTTCATCCGAGAGATTATTTAATGCATCCAGAAACAGAACGATAGGATCCTTTTTAGTTGCGAACCCGAGGCAATCCCTTAAACATTTAAGAAGGTCTTTATATGTCGTTGAAATGTTTAGCACTGGCTTATCATACAGATATATCAGTTGGGAACAGATGCTTGCGAGGAGTTCTTTCACATAGGTAGACTCGGTTGTAAATCCAAGATGGCGCACGACTAGAACATAATGAGGAAGTTTGACCATACGTGATGTGGTAGCCATAAATGCTGACTTACCTACACCTTCAATGCCGTGTACAACTAAGGGCAGATTTATACTATCATCTTCTAGATATCTCCGCACTGTTTCGATCTCTTCTTCACGTCCATAGAATTCCGGAGATATATCTAACGAGTGTTTATTGTGAACTAAAACATCTTGTAGGACAACGTCACGGGTTGTCGGTGCCTGTGTTTGATAACATCGAATGACATGTTTGAGTAGTGTATCGCATACGACATCAGACATCTGTACCGTGGTTTCACCCGTAGACGTTTCAATAATGTCGTCATACGTTAGAGTAATAATTGAATCTGTATTCTCTTTCAGCATTTCAGTGATTTCTGTATTCATGTTTTCTAGTTGTTCTTTGTCATACGTGTCTTTTGTTATCGTATGTTTTTGATTTGTACCATCCCCGTTCGATATGAAATCATCTTGTATGTTGTTTTCGACAACTTTCTTGATAATTATTTTCTGTCCATTACTCTTTAACCCGGCTCTGACTTGATACTCATACAAAGAAGCAAAATATTTGGATATCATTTCCGGTCCACATGGAAAGCATTCTGGGATTGTTTCTTTCATTAATTTCAAGAGAATGACTTTGTCAACAGACGACATTGGTTCAACAGTTGGATCGTCTGGTAGTGGTTTCAAGATATATTTCCGTCTTATGGGATTTTTGTCCAGAATATAAAACCTTTTCATCAAACTGGTATCCAATTCATTGTTTATCAAATAAGCCATAATTGTATCAAGTGTCTCTTCTTCAATTTCGTTTGGTAAAACTCGCTCGCCATAGTCTTCGCTTAGAAAACATAAAAATACGGACCAAATACCCATCTCTGTAAACCTGTAATTCAAATAAATATTTATTACATTTTTTTTGTTTGTGAAATTATGGAAAAATAACATTGGCTCATATCCTGATAAAGTCACTATCGCAATGGATGTAATGATTGCAGTCATAATATAATGTTCACTGTTTACTTTGCCCTTGGCTTTAAGTCCTTAGTAAGTAAAAATACAGAAACTGTAAACAGAACTATTGTTTTTTACGAGGTAAGTCCGGGACATAATTCCACATAGTTATTTTCACTCTGGCTATAGTCAATCGTGAAAGAATCTTACGGTGTCATCTCATTGGAAATATATCTTATTTTAACCTTACACCGAACCGAACAATTATCCTCGATCACACACAAAATTGACATCTGTATTTGTTTGTTCTGAATTTCATATAAAAATAAACCTCCCCCTTAACTCCTTTCCCATATACAACAAAGCTGCAGCAGACGACTTTGAAAACATTTCGGAAAAAACATGGACAATCTCTTTAAATGGAGGCATAAATACTGATTTTTTTTTTAAAACTCTGTCGTTTTAGGCAATTTTCTAAAGTCGTCTGCTGAAGAAGCGTCCGATAGTGTCTTTTTGTTGGAAATTGTTAACAATCCGGTGGTATAAACATCCTAGAATATCCCAGTGAATAGTTAACATAAGTAATGTGTAGAGCCACATCATAAAGATACCGACCTTTTGTCATTTAATCGTAAAAAATAACCTGGAAGTCTGAGGAGAAGAATTGTCACTAAAGATGTTAGTACATGTATGCAAATTTACATTTGGTCGTAACTACCAACACAATAAATCTCAAAACGGCAGTTTTATGGTCACGTGGTTCATTTTATCCTGGAATCACGTACTGAAGTGGTTTACGTATACCGTCACTGAATGATTGAATTCGGAATTAGCCCCGGGTCAACACGCGTAGACACGAGTTGACTCAAATGACGTTCGTTTCAACAAGAGATAGCTTACTCAGGTTAACCCAATGTCGCCCTACCGCAAGAGCTAAGCAATATCGGGTAAATCATCCGAAAATAGTACACTTCAGTTTGACAACATGTCGGAAGACTTGGTTTGTGAAAAATGGAATGGGTTAATCAAGTTGTAAACACTTTTAAACCGTTAGGCGTTTAACACATACCCGCGTCGACCAGAATTAAGAAGGTTTACCCGGGTAAGTTAACTCGGGGAATAATGTCGAGTAGGATTCTATAATGTTAACTAACGTGATTAGACACATAATAGTAACAGTTCGATGTGTACTAAGAATACCTTTGTAATTCGTGTAAGTATGTCTGTTCTAATGTAAGATCATCAACTGTGTCCGGTACTCCCCATCGTAAATCTACGACTTCAAATTCGAGTTCCAGCTGTCTGCACACTTCGTGTATGAATGGATAGACATCTGAAACGGAAAGAGATATGTCCATTGATTGGCCGGATTGGAATAATTTAACGCAGTTTTTAACAGTATTTATATTATATCACAGCGGCTTGTTCACATAACGCGTGTGTTTCAATGGCGTTATTTCTCCAGTACCCCACGCAGAATTCTTCCAAGGGAACTGGATACCTTCCCATATAGACTATTGGTGGACGATGAATGACGCCGGTCATTACGAAATTTGCCAATCACCGGAATGAACGAATGGGCGAGCCGGGGTTCGAACTCACGACCATAGATATTGAAGTGTACATTGAGTCTACCAGGGAGATTGTTTACGTCAGTTGAAAACCAAGATATAATACCCAATTTAGTTGTTCTTATATTAAATGAACTTTATAGAATTGAAAATAGGCGTGCGTGGTCTACTGGCTAACACATAACTACAACCCATATTCTAAAGATTTTACTTTACAATAATTGAAAAGATTGTTTTAACATTATTTTATTTTTACCTAGACATTTAAAAATTCGTCTGATGCGGATTAACTGTATGCGGTAAAGTATTAACAAATGTTCTATGTACTTTTACAATAATAATTTCTAAACGAAAAATCGTTAGAAAGTCCCTTAAATACGGTTGATCGCCTCGGCGGTGTAGTGGTAGAGCGTCCGCCTCGGTGCGGGAGGTCGTTGGCTCGAACCCCGGCCTGGTCAGACCAAATATTTTAAAAATGGTACTAATGGCACCCTTGGCGCTCAAGGTTGCGGGGTTAGTATGACGACTGACTGGTTGGTTTCAGTATAAATGGATCAGGAAACTCCGTGATATAACTGATTTATTGCTGAAAGCGTCGTAAAATAAACTAATCAATCAATCAACTTATTAATCTTCCTTGTGAAAACAAACCTGTACTTGTGTAGGCAATTTGCCTTGACCAAGGGCACTCCGTCATAAAACCCCAATAAAACTAACAAAACAGAAAAAAAACCTGAATCACCTTTCATTAACACTGTCCTCTCCATCTCCGTATCAGTCCCCGATGAACATACGTATAACAGGATTCTGTTATTACTTCCAGTGACTTCGTGCCCTTGAACTTGTCCTCGCATTATTTCCTTGGTCTTCTCCTGCAAGATGAAGCAATAGAAATATACTAGTTCATGTTCGGCACGTTCGACGTCATCTGTCGTGGTGGCCCGAGGAACGATTACGAATGTGCTCGTATTTATCTGACTGAGTGAACAAATTAGGTCTTTTGATAATCTTCCCTTTTGATTTTAAATTATTCAAGCTTCAACAACACCACTCTGCCAAACGTGGTTATACAAACATAGTTCGATAATGGTTATATTTTCAACAGCAGTATCTTTAGTATAACACATATACATTTTGCATTAAAAAATAAAGGTAGTATTGAGAAATGCTCCTCCACAAGGTTATGATAAGGTTGACATTTCACGCCTGTGTGACCTCCACTGATTACACAGAAAAAACATTAACATGACTTCGGCAAACATTCAATAGAAGGCCAAGAACAGACAGGATTGAGATCAGTGTTGACTTGTATGCCAATATTTGCAGTACGTAAATAAGTATGTTGGTCCATTCGTTGTGTTCTTGATGGGACTTCTTAATCCTGGAGAACCATTGACTAGGTGGTAGAGCGTCTGGCTCGGGTGCAGGAGATCGCGGGTTCGAACCCCGGGCGGGTCATACCAAAGACTTTAAAAATGTTAGTTATGGCTGCACTCCTTGGCGCCGCTCAGAGTTGCAGGGTTACGACTGACTGCCTGGTGTCAGGATAAATGGACCACTAATACTGGTAACTTACCCAAGAAACGCCGTGATATAACTGAAATTATTTTTGGAAGCGGCGTAAAACACCAAACAATCAACAATTGCGTACATATTGTGTTGGCGTACTGGCAGCGGGACGTGAAACGATACATACGTAAATTTGCGTTCTATAGTGTGTTGGCATGTTGATGTACTTATCAGTACGCTTATATGCGGCCGAGCCCCGGTCGCTTATTCGGAAGTGATGCGGGCTGTTAATCCAGGGGCTTTGAGTTCGAACATTTAAAAAAGAAAAAGAAAAAAAAGGCCTGCTTCTTCAGATTGGATTTCATAATGATATTTGACCTTGCACAAAGGTCAATAACAGGTTAATAGTGTCAAGTAATACAAATGTACAACACAGTGTGAGAAATTTGCTTACATTGTCAATTTCCTGTTTTGGTGATCTAGCCAATCCCTCGACTTTCTTCATATACGGTTTCCATTCAGGCCGAGACGCCCTGGATGTGCCTTCCCAGAGGTCAGTTCTGATCACGTGATCAAAAACGTCATTCCAAGTTTTTTGTCTGACTGGTCCCTCTTCTATTTCAATCTCCTCTTCGATATCATTTCGCTTGTTTTTTGAAGGACCAGTCTGGGTCGACGTACTGCTTTGAGATGAACATATGTTTCCCATCGTCTGCTAGAAACGGCAAAAAATAGATTTACATTTAAATTTAACGTTGTTTAAAAAACAAAATGTTTGTAAATAGTCATTATCTTCTTTTGTTGTACCCGTTATATGACGAATCCAGAATATGTATCGTTAGACTTGATATTATACACTTTCTATCGTTAGATATCCGATGCTTTCTAATGTTAGACTTGCGACCAGACACTTTCTATCGTTAGACTTGATATCAGATGCTTTCTATCGTTAGACTTGATATCAGATGCTTTCTATCGTTAGACTTGATATCAGATACTTTCTATCGTTAGACTTGATATCAGATACTTTCTATCGTTAGACTTGATATTAGACACTTTCTATCGTTAGACTTGATATTAGACACTTTCTATCGTTAGACTTGATATCAGATGCTTTCTATCGTTAGACTTGATATTAGATACTTTCTTATGTTATACTTGATATCAGATACTTTCTATCGTTATTCTTGATATCAGACACTTTCTATTGTTAGACTTGATATCAGACACTTTCTATCGTTATACTTGACATCAGATACTTTCTATCGTTATACTTGATATCAGACACTTTCTATCGTTTTACTTGATATCAGATGCTTTCTAACGTTAGACTTGATATCAGATCCTTTATATCGTTATACTTGATATTAGATGCTTTCTAACGTTATACTTGATATCAGATACTTTCTATCGTTATACTTGATATAAGATACGTTCTATCGTTAGACTTGATATTAGATACTTTCTAATGTTATACTTGATATCAGACACTTTCTATCGTTAGACTTGATATCAGATCCTTTCTATCGTTATACTTGATATCAGATACTTTCTATCGTTAGACTTGATATCAGACACTTTCTATCGTTAGACTTGATATCAGACACTTTCTATCGTTATACTTGATATCAGATACTTTCTATCGTTATACTTGACATCAGATGCTTTCTAACGTTAGACTTGATATCAGATGCTTTCTATCGTTTTACTTGATATCAGATACTTTCTATCGTTAGACTTGATATCAGATGCTTTCTATCGTTAGACTTGATATCAGATACTTTCTATCGTTAGACTTGAGATCAAACACTTTATATCGTTATTCTTGATATCAGATGCTTTATATCGGTATACTTGAGATCAGATGCTTTCTATCGTACTACTTGATATCAGATACTTTCTATCGTTAGACTTGACATCAGATACTTGCTATTGTTAGACTTGATATCAAACCCTTTCTATCGTTATTCTTGATATCAGACGCTTTCTATCATTAGACTTGATATCAGATACTTTCTATTGTTAGACTTGTTATCAGATACTTTCTATCGTTACACTTTTTATCAGATACTTTCTATCGTTATACTTTTTATCAGATACTTTCTATCGTTAGACTTGATATCAGATACTTTCTATTGTTAGACTTTTTATCAGATACTTTCTATCGTTATACTTGATATCAGATACTTTCTATCGTTAGACTTGATATCAGATGCTTTCTATCGTTAGACTTGAGATCAGATGCTTTCTATCGTTATACTTGATATTAGACACTTTCTATCGTTATACTTCAGATCAGATACTTTTTATCGTTACAATTGAGATCAGATACTTTCTATCCTTACACTTGAGATCAGATACTTTCTATCGTTATACTTGATAGCAGATACTTTCTTTCGTTAGACTTGATATCAGATACTTTCTATCGTTAGACTTGATACCAGATACTTTCTATCGTTAGACTTGATATCAGATACGTTCTATCATTAGACTTGCTACCAGATACGTTCTAACGTTAGACTTGATACCAGATACGTTCTAACGTATGACTTGATATCAGATACTTTCTATCGTTAGACTTGATATCAGATACGTTCTATCGTTAGACTTGATACCAGATACGTTCTAACGTATGACTTGATATGAGATACTTTCTATCGTATGACGTGAGATCAGATGCTTTCTTTTATTGTCAAACTTTAACCTTTCCCAACCTGCAGGCACATCTGTAGCAGACGAAATTTGAACACGTTGTGTGGTAAATGGAGAAGTTGCTCATTATGAGAAATTTTCTATTTGCCACACTGTTTTAAACTCTATGCTGTTATTTAACTTTCGTTTCTAGAGATTTTCTTTTTTTATTCTTATTCTTTTTTTTTCAAAGTCGTCTGTTTGTTTGAAATCGGCCTTGGCTTTTACAAAATACTATAATATAATTTTCGAAAATTTGCAGATGAAGATCAACTTGCACATTCTTGGTAAACATTGATTTGCTTCCCGCTTATTTAATTAACCCTTTCCCTCGTACGACAATTCTGCAGCAGACGACTTTGAATGTATTTTGTCAAAACATAGAACATCTCCATAATTGAATGGATAACCTATGACTAAAAGTGGAAAACATTATGGCAAAAGGAGAAATTGCACGTTTTGTGCAATTTCTTCTTTCGTCACTATGTTTTCAAAAATCCATCTGCTGCAGAGGCGTCAGAAAGCGACTATATGAGGGCAAGGGTTAAAGCAGGTTCAGAACTTTGCCGTTAGCAGAAATCTCTGATTCGCATGCACTTGTCTTCTTTACCCAAATATGTTGCTTCATGTTTTCTTTTCTCTAACAATTACACTATGTGCAAAAGTACAAATATTGTGTTAATATCAGGCAATGAGACGTTTTTTTTTTTTTTGTAAACATGTGAGCACTTTCTGTAAGTTTAATGTTCATTTATGTGTAAGTTACAAATACATAATAAATAAATAAATGAATAGACATATGATTAAGTGAACAAAAAATATAATAAATAAATACCTATCGTTTAACTACAAGACATATTGCTTCAAGTTTATCCCGATTGTATCCTCTAACAAAGGTTAACACATTATGACAAAAAAATAAATTGACTTTGAAAGAAGTCACTTACGGGTTAAATTTCATTTTCTTCTATTGTTTTAGGACGGTCTTTGAAATTCGACCTGTAACTGTAATTCATAATGCATCCACGCACAACTGAACCTTTTGTGAAAATAAACTAACCGCGGAACACTAAAAACATTATTCGGATCAGTGCAAACTCTACAAAAAGAAGTAGACAGTGTACCTTTGTCAATTACGTATATATATCTTTGAATAATCGGTTAACCTGTGCAGTGATTGATTGATTGATTGCGGTTTAACGCAGTTTTCAACATCTCTTCAGTCATATCACGACGGCCAGTTCACCTACCCATGTGTTTCCTGGTTTTCTCACACCAGTACTCCACACAACAGTCTTTCCAAGCAACTGGCTGCTTTTCCATATAAACTATTGACCCATTGGTTGAAGACGATTGACGCTTGTCGCGTTGACTTTTATCCAACGTCAGAAAGAAAGTTGGCTGAGCTGGGGTTCGCCTGCGTCACTACCGACTGAGCTACCGGAGACCGGCCGGTTAACCTGTACTACACGACAATTGATATTAATTTGAAGTAATGTATAATGTATATGTTGGTGTACATAGAGTGACTTGTATATACGACCGTTTTCGAGTGCTGCTGTCTAATTGTTTTACTGTGCAGTTCGCGGTCAATCATTTTCTTTATAATACACACGCGTCGTTGAATATCGACAAATCTACAATCGTTTGGAGCAATTTCTCTTTTTGTCACAATGTTATCTTTTAAAATCGTCTGCTGCAGGTGCGCCAGAATGTTTTTACAAGTGGGAAAAGGGTGAAACAAAAACAAATACACGGAACGAATTTGGATAACAACCGTTTTCAACTTTGTGTCATTTATATCACGTATGCATGTTCGCAAATATATATATATATACTTTTCTCCTTTGACTAAGCTAAATACCAAAACTTAATGTAAATTACTAAACAAGAGAAACTGTGGTTCTTTGGAATTTTAAAAATTCTTCAAACATTGATCATTAAAATGATTTGGACAGACGGGCTGAGCGGGGAATCACACTCACGCACATATATATGAGCAGTTCCGCGAGAAAAACAATATTGTGGATTCTCCGTAAAGTATCGACCCGGATCAGCCTAAGGTTGCCGCGCAGGCTCACCCGGGCAGAAATTGTTCGCCGCCTATGGATTTTCTGTTTCAGGAATCATTACTCTATACCTCTATTCCCCTGAGACGGAATGTGTCGGCCCGGATTAGCCTGCGCGGATTGCTCTCGTTGTCCCTTTATATTATAACATGGATCCAACAAGATTATGTAGTATTAATACAACAGAGCCTTACTTGGTCTTCGAGCCACCTGCCCCCACCATCAGACACAAATAATGGCGCCCTTTTGTAAACTACGAAAGGCTTTAGAGGCAACTCATTGTTGACCGAACCGGTTTAACTTTTCAAACTTTGAAAATCGTTTGCTTCATCGTTCAAGAATTAATTCTAAACATCAAGTTGTATAGGTTCGCTGTCGAGTTTAGGAAATTCAATTGTATTTTCACTAATTTACTATATCAGCGAATGCAATGTATAGTGTTGGTTCTTGCCATACGAACTTATTTACTATATTACGACGGGTACCAGCTAGACTATGCCCTCTATTCAGCAATTACAAATGAGCTTATCCATGGGGAAAAGTACACGTTGGCCTTTGCGATTGATTGATTTATTAATTGGGATTCAATTGGGATTAAATTGGGATTTAATTGGGATTTAACGCAGTGTTCAACAATGTTTCCGTCATATCACGGCGGCCATTCCTCCTACTCATGTATTGCATAGCTTTCTCACACCATTACACCATACATCATACTTTCCAAGCAACTGGTTGCTTTTCCTCATATAATGTTATCCCATTTGTGAAAGACGAATGTCGCTTGTCGTAGTGACTTTAGTCAAACGTTGGAAAGAATATTGGCCGAGCTGGGAATCGAACTCACAGCCCCTGGACTGACAGCCCGCGTCGCTACCGACAGAGCTGCCGGGGGCTCGGTTGGCCTTTGTGAACTGTTTAGATCCGAATCAGCCTGTGTCTGATCAAGATATACACTATTCAAATATTACTTACATTAGTCTGTTAGATTCTTCCGTCAACTTAAATATATTATTACAAGACGGAACAGATGTAAGGCTGATCTTCACTGTTCATAAATTCTTACTTACACCTTTTCCCACGTACAAGCTCGAAAATAGACTTTGGGAATTATATAGATCTATATGAAACGCATTCCGACTGCTATCGCAAAGAAAATGACGTAATTCCGGTCGAGTCTTCTCCGAGTGAATGTAGTTCACGCGGCTGTTTCGGATAATATCCCTGTTAAAAAGTTACCAACGTTCGCGATGAGATTAACCCTTTCCCTCATACGACAATTCTGCAGCAGACGACTTTAAACATATTTTAACGAAAAGTATAAAAACTCTATAACTGAATGGATAAACTATGACTGAAAGTGGAAAACACTGTGGCAAAAGAAGAAATTGCTCGTTTTGAGCAATTTCTTCTTTTGTCGCTATGTTTTTAAATAGCCGTCTCTGATGCAGAGGCGTCAGAAAGCGTCTATATGAGGGAAAGGGGTAAAGCCGCGTTAACGAGTTCATTCAATGTATACAAATATGGTTACGTCATTACCGCCATTGTACCTATCATTTGACCCTGCTGGGTAGGGCTCAAGGACGAGATACTAATATCTGTATATTCGGTATCATGATATGGCACTTTTCTACGATTGATTGATTGGGGTTTAACGCCTTTTTTAACAATTTCTCAGTCATATCACGGCGGCCAGTTCACCTACTCTTGTGTTTCCTGGTTTTCTCACACCAGTACTCCACACAACAATCTTCCCAAGCAACTGGCTGCTTTTCCACATAGACTTAGCCCATTGGTGGAAGACAAATGACGCATGTCGCAATGACTTTTGTCAAACGTCGGAAAGAAAGTTGGCCGAGCCGGGATTCGAACTCACAACCCCTGGATTGACAGCCCGCGTCGTTACCGACTGAGCTACCAGGACTCGACACTTTTCTACGAAGACAGTAGGTAAAAAGCGCTCATTATTATTCATGCTGGCTGACAGAATCCCGAATTCAAGCAGTCAAAACGATTGTTTTTACGTAAGAACCCGTCACGCCAAACGATCAATATCCAAAGATCGATATTGTCTCCATCGAAATGAAAATCCAGCAGTTATTTAAAAATCAGCCTTTTATGTTTCAAATATTTTGGAAGAAATATGAGTTTGCACAATAATACTTTTTATATTATATGTACAGTCAAACCTGTGCTAAAGATCACCTTGGTATAGCAATTCCCTGTCTAGAACAACCAGACTTTTATTTTCCCAATTACTAATTTATTTTTTGCATAAATTACCCTGTAATTAAAGACCATCTACTAACAAAGACCATATTGTTGCCTTCCCATGGGTGGTCTTTATACACAAGTTCAACTGTATATTGTATTATTATATGTACACGTATTCATTGTGGGTCGGAGGCCTAATTACTTAATTGTTTTGTATTGTATATTAAGCTCCGACACGTGGTCTCAAATGATCAGGACACATCGTCGTTCTGTTGGCCGTAAGACCACAAACAAGATGCATTTTGGGTGATTCCAAGTACATTTGAATCCCATTTTTATTACAATATATGTCTATTCACTTCTATCGATTTCGTCCGACTGGCAAGGGAGAGCATTCATTTCGAATCTAACTACATGATTTCAAGAGTTGTAAAACGTTTCCCACACAGCTTTAAATATTCATTAATCCTTCCAAAACTATTCTGTTCGAGCAATTCTGATAATAAGTAGAACAAAACAGCAGCAGTTGAGCTTTATCATTGAAACTTAATTAGTCGACGGGCAGAAGCTATTATTAGAAAAAAACAAATTTAAATATCTTGAACATATTACAATTGCGTTTGTTTAAAAACGAAATAAATATTCCGATGTTTTAAGATTTTGCAGTTTCTTTATTTTGACTCGCATTCATGTTTCTCGTTTTATTTACGAAGAAAAAACAGTCCCTATTAGACTTGCAGCAGACTGTTATCACGTCGAATTTTCCTTTTAATAGCAATTTTAACTTACTGAATGTTATTTTTATGTTCAAAGAGATGTCTTGATTGATGAAGAATGCATTTAATAATGTTTATCCATGTATATCTAAAATATGAACTGTTTCTAAGCTAAAACTGTTGATCACGTGACTAGCGAATACCGACTGCGTAGATCAATCTTCTTTGCAGAGAGCCGTTGTTTACACTCACTTCCAAATAGTTAAGTATAGGTGATTTAAGATGTTTATTTGGTTCGAAACAAATGAAGAAAAGAACAAACTAAGATAAAACTGGTTTTAATAGAAAAATGACTTTGAATAAACACTCTGCCTATAAAGAGAGTGTAAAGAACGACAACTCTGCGAAGAAGAATGGTTAACGAATCGGGTCTTTCGTACAAATGATTTCGTCCTTGACAATTTTAGATTTGTCATTAGATTTCATACAGGCATTTTGCTTGCGATTTGTATATTGTTATGCATCATTGACACAAGGGCACTTATCATAATATAATTTTAAAACATGAGTATTTTGTTATTTTCGTTATAAAAAAGGAAGGAAAAAAATACAATAAATAAACATGTTGTAGGGTTCAGTTTATGTTCGAAATTAAGTTTGAAATTATACAACAATTTCAATGAAATTTAACTGTTTAGCTGATATTATATTTCAAGGGTGGTCTGATTTATAAATATTGGACTACATTTTAACATTTGTCAAAGTATGATATGATTATGATGCCAAGCTAATATCATTTTGAGAAAAAGAGAAAACTCGTGTCTTCAGCAATTTAACCCTTTTCTCATTGTTTTAAAAGTAGATTGTAGTTTAAATGACCTGCTATCCTAAACTGTCTGTTTTGTGGTTTTATTGATAAATGATAACATTCAAATATTCTGACAAACATCTTGAAAAGTGTATGTGGAATTCATAAATGTTATAATTATTCCTTAATGAAAGCACTGTATACATAAACTGTCTGTTTTGTGGTTTTATTGATAAATGATAACATTCAAATATTCTGACAAACATCTTGAAAAGTGTATGTGGAATTCATAAATGTTATAATTATTCCTTAATGAAAGCACTGTATACATACTAAGACTAATGATTGGCAAGATAACTCATTTCCATTACTGTTTATGATCAATAATTAGTTGGCTGTGTGTATGGTCAACCTACCTTATAATGGAGATTGATCATAAACAATGAAAGGCTTCAATTATATTTCAATGAAGGACATGCACTTCGTTGACAAAAAGATGCAAGTTATGAAACATTTTCACTTGACCCCACCCCTGATGTTCCAATATGCCCCTCTAGGTTTGGTTACCCAGGGATCATGAATAATTAAATATAATTGCGCGCTAAATGACCTTAGCTGTCGATGCGCCATAAAACAATATACATTCATTCATTCATTCCAATATGCCCCTCAGTTGATAACTGTTTTTTCAACTACTATAATGTAAGTGTTATGCATAACTGCTGTATGGATTTCCGGCGACTTTGATGCGTTGCATCAACTTTCTCTTGTTATTGATAGAGTTAATGACATCTGTCGTCTGCAGCAGATTCGTCAAAAAGCACCTGCATGTGGAAAAAGGTAAAAACTGCATAGGTAATACGTATACTTAGTTACTAAGATTTTGCATCAGAAATCAAAGAAATTATTGTTCAAAGCAATCATGTTACCGCAGATATATAAAAACAGATATTATGACAATTAGTAGAATGAGAATTTAGGAGACTTGTAACGTCGTGAGTGAGTGTATTACCCTGGGCGAGTTCGATAATGAACTATAGTCTAGTACCGGTAGTGGTCACAGTACTGCGCATGAATCTGGTCGAACGGACATAAGTCAAATAATGGTTAACTGTCATAGCAACGATAAAGTGACGTCATTTGCTCTTACCATAGTGAGTTCGACCACAGTCTGGTCAAACTATAGTCGCTTTAGTTAGTGATCGAACTCGCCCCAGTCTCCCTTTATAGTCGAACCCACATACATGCAATAGACACATACATACTTGTACACGTCAATATCATGATTAACGGTTATTCGAGTACAAATGACCGAATGACATAGATACAGGAGTAAATTCAAGGAAAAAAAGTATAATAGTTAATATTTTCACGTGATATATATTTTCGTCGGGAAAGCACATTAATATTAAAGCTATAGACATAATCATTTTTGAATAAATATTTATGGTTCACCTTCTCAA